>JANIVM010000022.1:0-17859 GCA_030555865.1 Ogataea corticis | reverse complement strand
CACCTTTCTACCGAATGCGTTCTGTGCTCGCGAGTGTGTTGCTACCCGCAAACCTACTACTAGCGCTACTAGTGGGTGCTCATTCTCTCCTGCAGTGAGTGTTCTATTTGAATAAATTTTGCCTTAATGTTTTTTGGGTGACGGATTTGGGAAATTTTCTTTTTTTTTTTTTTTTTTTTTTTTTTTTTTTGTAAAAAATTAATCGTACTTTTATATGTCTGAACTTATGAAGCTTGAAGATAAGTTTAGCCAGTAACATAATCATTAGAAGAACCCTGCGTGATGTCTGCTGTCTACAAGGCTCTCAGAGTGGAAGGTCAAACGACTGCAAATTCTTCTTCCAGATCAAAGGGAAAGAAGAGAGTCAACCGCCAAAGAGTGTTGCTCATATCTTCGAGAGGTGTCACACACAGGCACCGTCATCTTATCAAGAACCTGGAATCATTATTGCCGCATGCACGAAAGGAACCTAAGTTTGACACTAAGAAGAGATTATATGAGTTGAATGAGATTGCTGATCTTTATAATTGCAACAACATCATGTATTTTGAATGCCGCAAACATCAGGATTTGTACATGTGGTTATCTTTGCCTCCGAACGGTCCGACCTTGAAGTTTCATGTCCAGAACCTGCATACGCTAGATGAGTTGAATTTCACTGGAAACTGTCTCAAAGGGTCACGCCCGATTCTATCATTCGACAAGTCATTTGATTACTCTGATCATTATAAACTTTTAAAGGAAGTTTTTGCCCACCAATTTGGGGTTCCACCAGGTACCAGAAGATCTAAACCGTTTGTTGATCATGTTATGACGTTTAGTATTGTGGATGGAAAAATATGGGTTAGAAATTACCAGATCAATGAAAGTGTTGATTTGAAAGAGGGTGGATCAACCAGTGAGATCTCCACAGGGGAAGTGAATTTGGTCGAGATAGGCCCGCGGTTTGTTTTAACCTTGATTACAATACTGGAGGGCTCTTTCGGGGGACCAAAGATTTACGAAAACAAAGAATACGTGTCGCCAAATTTTGTTAGGGCTCAGATCCGACAGGAGGCAGCAAAGCAGGCCATAGACAGAAGGGAAAAGGCGAGTGAAAGGAAGATCAGGAAAAGGGATTCAGTTTTGAAGGCCGACCCATTAGCCGATGGGGTCCTTTTCAAAGAGTGAGTTATTGTTCAGCACCTGGCATTCGTTTTGGTTTGCCGCATTATTTCTCTCTTGTCGGTCATATATGTGATTTCCATTTGAAACCCCTTGTATTTGTTACATAGAGAAGAATAATAAGTGCCAAAGCGTGCTTCTATTTGGGCATATGTAAGTGATAACGCGGTTTTTCGCACTCACGCAATTCAATGCTTAGTTTCGTGTTTTGAAAGGAAGTCCTTGACAAAAGACTCTTCCTCTGGCGAGGCTGCATCAATCTTAGGTTCCAGCTTTGTCTTTGGAGTCCAAGGTTTCGGAGCAACCAGAGCAACGACCGATCCGATGGTAGCAATTGCGAGCTTCACGATTGGGGTTATGTTAGGAGAACCATATGAAATTTGAAACGGACTGTCTTGTACTTACGTGGTGTGGTGGGACAGCTTTTCCCAGTATTGTGTATGCTCCTGCCATAATGAAATTATAGATGTCGAGACTAGAGCGATATGTAAACGTACTATTCAAGTATAGGTATTATTTCCGACGTAAACTCAACGTTTACGAGTTGGTTGAAAAAAATCCGCTGAAAGTCATTGGAGATTATGAGGTCCGGGTAACCAGAGCACGTCATAAATAATGTCGCATAGTATTAATGGTTGTTGTATGAAGATGACATTTGAATTGTGGGTTAAACCCAGTTGACCCTAGTGCTCCTTGGACCGTCAGACAATCTTGAGCTTCGTTGAGTGGATGTTTCAAGCTTACACTGCGACAGATGTGGACCTTCTAATACATAGCTAGACTCTTGTGTGTGACTTGCTGAGGGCCCCTAGCAGAGCCAGTGATCATTACAGACGAGTTCATGAGAATTGAGACGGAGATCCACTTTCTTAGTGGAGATTTTGTTACGGAGTTACAGGTTACGGTGGGATGTTATTGATTGCGAAAATTCAGTCATGATGTTACGCATCTCGAATAATATTATTATTGTTTTCTTTTTCTTAGCCCATGTTTCAGATTTCCCGTGTTTCAAAATTAGTGACTGGATTGTTTGGGGTGTTTATATACTATATGAAGGGAAGGGCGCGATAAGCACGCATCTCGGATCGTGTGGCTTGGTCTAATCCCGTTTTGGATATCCGCATAGTGATCAAAGCTTGTACTATAAAGTTTCAGTTTCAGAGTTGTCAAATCATACCCTGACTACTAATATATTACAAGGGCAAGCCTCGTCGGACCACTATCCAATTAGTTTTCCTGTTTGGGTCTTTTGGGTATTGTTTTCGTAATTGCACGGAGCTTGACTCAAAATATTATAATATACTAGATTTTTATTGAGGCTGTGCTAAAATGTTTTTCGTATCTCATGAAGCGAATTTGCTCTTAGACAGAAAGACTCGTGTGTGTCAAACCCGGACACTGTCGTACATTTATATGAACGATGGCTGTGTCGTATGACTCCGATGTTCTAATAAATGTTATCAGGGAAAGTTGTTTGTCGCTGTCTGGCGCGGGGAAAGGGTTGGCTACAAATGGTTATGCTGTGCAACAGGGCAATAACCACAGTTTGGATAAGTGGGCTTTGGGACACTACTATGATTTTGGATCCTTGAGCGTCAAGGTCGACCCAGAGAAGAACCTCCCGATACTGGCGCGGTTAGGGTCTACATCTCCTCCGCTTCAATGGGATTCACGTGACTACGATCCATCAAAAAACAAGTCAACTTCGAAGGATAGTCGTTTACAGGAGACAGATCAACGATCAGATATGAGTGGGGTGGTGCCACAAGAGGTTGGTTTGAAGGTTTCCAGTTCATGGGACGCGTCGTCGGATTTGAGGACAAGTAGCAAAGACCCGCAAGATATGACAAAGCGGATCCAACAGACCGGAGCTAGCTCTCATGTCGGTCAAACAAAGGGTAGAAACAGAGGCATCTTGAATTTGGGGAGGTTCATCCGCTCTAAAACATCATCCCATTCAGCAAAAGGCGTCGTGAACGATGGGGATATGACGAGTGATTCATCCACAGATATAAATTCGAGCTTTGATGGTGTGACGGAGAGCCCTGGGGCCAACGAGTCGACAACCGATGGTAGTGTGAAGTCGGGCAATGATCAGCGCTACGGATCTCTGATTTTGATTTCGGGGCTTGATGACGAGAAAGACAGTAGTCAGAGTCTCGTGAAAAATGCGGACGTTGTGTTTGCGCGGCAATCAACGAAATCAAGTTCCGTGCTGGAAGACAGCTACATCGAAGACTCGATGATTTACTATGGCGATGAAGGCGATGAGTTCGGATTTCATGGCGATTTTGATTCAGATAACTTTCTTTCTGAGTCTGATGATGATTCGGAGATCGACCCCAACTATAATGACATGTCATTTTCGGATGCTGCAGTCGATTCTTACGCCAATTATAAGACAAAGGATATTCAACAGACCACTCAATACCCAAAAAAAACAAAGGATGTTTGGAAATTTACGACGCCGTCATCCAATGATGTTGGAATTAGACAAGTTAGCGGAAGTTCGACAAAGCGCTTCCCCGACAACTTGAAAAACTCCAAAAAGGGGCCCAAGTCCACGAAAGATTTGTTTTCTGTATACGAGTCCACACCACGGGGACTTAACTCGAGCACGTCTTTATGTGAATTTTCCAAGCTTGACATATCAACAGCTCATCGTGAACAGAGGTCGGCTTTGACTTCGCTCATAAACCGAAAGGACATCACTTTAGAATATTTTGATTATGTGGGGTTTGATGAGACTCCTGAGGATCAAGTTATTCACGTCTCCGTTAGAGTGAAACCGTTGGATGAGATCCTCGACATGCCTATGAAGTTCCGTGTTAACATGGACGTTTCTGTCGTCGAGGTGATTGGTTTCATACTGCTGCAACTGCAAAGGAAGACATCAGTTAAACTCGAGGAAGAAAAAGAAAATCCAAATAAGTGGGATCTCTATCTAGCCGACGAGGATGGTGATATAGAGGATGACATGGGTCCATTGAGCCGAAACAGACCCATAAAGTCGTATGGAGCAGACGAGTTCGTCCTGGATCTTTGCTCCGTAGAAAAAGCGCTGCGCAATGAAGAAGTGACGCCATCACCACTCGGAAGCAAAAATCATGACTCGGCATACAGCTCGACACGAGTTGTAAACACACAGAAATCAAAGACATCGGATAATGGTTATCTTTTAGGGCGGGATAACACGACAATCACAGTTCCCACGGGCGTCACGCCTGTTTCAGGTGTCACACTGGCAAGCCAGACCAAGTCGAGGGACTCGCCGTTATCGTCTTATCGCCATTCACCGAGTTTATTAGCAGAGCTGGCAAACAAAAAAATGTTTCAAGATCAAGTTCAGTCTACTGGCATGGATAACAGAGGCCATGATGATGGGAAGCTTGTATTCGGGGGATACTTGGGACACACGAACACTCCATCTCCGCATGGAGAGGTGACCAAGCATGCTAAAAAGGCCCCCAATCCTAACTTGCTCTCGGCTCATAAAGAAAGACAAATCACCAAGGACTCGAGGCTCATGAAACTCAAGAACAGCAAGACATTGCAATCGTTGTTGCACTCCACGACATTAAATTCTCAACAAAACCATCTAGGCATTGGTGAGTACAACTATGTTGGCGCAGACGACTCGATGCCGAACATGTCATCTTACCACAGATGGACGGTCTGGAGACGCCAACAAATGTCATTCAAAAACAGACACTCCAAATCTCTTGCTGTTGACGGCTATCAAATTTACATTTTGCCTTTCAACGAATCAAAAGGCTCGTGGTATGATTCAAAGACGTCAAGCTTCAACATCAGCCAAATTGTGAAAATCAAACAAAGTTCCAAGGTTCCAACTTACTTCAAGGTCATTGTTAACAAGAATAGCTACGATCTGCTCAAAAAGTATTACCTTGAGGCGAGAAATCAAAGCGAGTGCAGAGAGATAGTCGAGACCATAAATGGGTTGATGCGCGCTTACCGCAAAGAAAGGTCATCTTGATCGATTCTTTTGGAGCCGTGAAAAACCCCTTTTGACTGATTACACGTGATATCTTAAATCAAATAAGAAATGATTCCATTTATAGGCTATGAATCAAAATTCAGAGATAGCGACGGCAATCGATTGAACGTCGTCGTGTGAAATAGAGACTTTGACGAATTTGACTCCCGATTTCGATGCTGCTTCTTTTGCCGATCCGTGCAGAGTGACAACAGGAGCGCCTTTCGAATCACGGGTGATCTCAATGTCTTTCAAAGAAGCTCCGGCTCCCTTAGAGTCGACCTCCAAAGATTTGAAGACTGCTTCTTTCGCAGACCAAGTACCAGCGAACGACGATCTTGGAGATGGGGCACTGGAACAGTAACGAATCTCGTCGTCGGTGAAATTCCTGGTCACGAACACGTCATTCTCTATGTTGATAGATGAAATCAGCTCGACGTCAACACCAACCCCCTTCGAAGAGACCAAGCTAGAGGTGAGACCACTCAGTAATGAAGCAGTCGATTCCGATGAGCTGGAAACAAACTTCCCCTTGTTTTGAAGTTCTCCAGAATGAAAGCTGTACTTGTTCCCCTTATCTTTTTGGGCTCTTGCTAGCGGGTCCAAGTAAACGGATTGTTCCTGCTCGTCGGTGTAAGGGGCATTGTCTTTCGCGACAAACATAGAGTTTCTGATGATAGCGTTATGCATGTATCTGTACGATCTCTTGTATCTGGATTCAACCTTGACCTTGTAAGCCTGATATTCGGCTTCACTCAAAGTAGCAAACAAGTAGTCAGAGTTGACAACAATGGCCTGCGCACCCTTTTGACCGAAACCAAATGAAGTGACAGACACAGCCTTGATACCATCGGTTTGGATGCTTCTAGATGGAAAGAGAATGTGCTCATAATCCTCCAAGAGCTTGTCGATGTTGTCGGCATTTCTGTTGCCAGGGACCAAACCCGACTGTAAAATTTGAATAGCTCCATTGAGCATCCACGCACCCGCCGCACCCTTAGGATGGCCAGTCAGAAACTTTTGGAACACGCCATAAACTGGGTTTCCGGGTGTTCTTCCCAAGTGCTGCATCATCTTGTCAAGGGTTGCTGTCTCATTCTTTTCGTTGGCCTTAGTGGAGGTTCCATGGAATGAAGCGACTCCCAAATCGTCCACAGTCAGGCCAAATGTAGCAAGACTTCCTCTGATTGGAGAGATTCTAGGATCATTTTTCCAGAACTCGTTACCGAACTGATTTTTCGCATCTCTGATTTGTCTCTGTGCCTCGCGGTTGATCTCCTCTGCTCTCTCCGCAAAGAAAGCAGCTTTATCGAAATCAGGAGAAGTCGTAGATAAGCGAGAAGCCTCGTCTTCCAGATAAAGAAGCTCATTCTCTATCCATTCCTTCACCTGGGAGGTTCTTGCCTTCAACTGCCTGGCTCTGTACTTGATATCAAGCTTTGGCGATGCGTACTGCATGTCTCCGTGATATTCTCTGGCGGTTGTCAAGATACCCTTTCCAGGGGCAGGGACGGATCTTCCAATTTTGTCGGATGCGGTCGAGGTCATCGCCAAAACCGCATAAATAGGCACACCCATTTTAAGTGCCAAGTCCGCAGACATAATGACTTGGATACCTGCACCTTGTGCTTCCATAAAACCATTTCTAGACGTTGTAGCTGGTCTCGACATTTCAGAAGGCGTTCTCCCGTGTGCAAACTCATCAAGAGCATTGGAAGTCGCGTTCATATTGGCAAATTCAAATGAGCCCTCTTCTTGGAAATCATCATAACCTCCGACAAGGACGATTTTAGCCTTACCAGAGAGAATCGTCTCGATACCAACGTCGATGGATTCAAGAGCAGTGGCACAAGCTCCGACGGGAGTCTTGATCGGACCAGAAGAAGAAAGTAACAGCATGTTCACCCAGGCGGACATGGTGTTGATGAAAGACTCTTGCAAGATATCGTTTTGAACTGGCTTGTCCATGAATCTGTCCTTGAACATCCCCTTCAAGGCACTGACACCGCCCATTCCTGATCCCGAACAGTTTCCGACTTCTGACACATGGACATATTTGTAGAATTCATAAGGATCAGTCACACCGGAGCTGAGCAGAGCCTCAACGGTGGTCACTAAGACGAACAGAGTGATTGGGTCCACCTGGGAAATAACATCGTCGCTAATACCATAAGTCTTTGCGTTCCACCCAGTTGGGATTTGACCCGCAACCAGCCTGTCAAATCTCAAGGCCTTAGGGATATAAAGCTTTGCACCCTTCAGAATACGCACAGAGTACTCCTCCGCGCCCTCGAGTGGGAAAACATCAACGAACTCACCATGGAGCAACTTGTACTGTTCAGCCGTAGTCTTATCTGTCTCGAAGACTTCCAGATCATGCTGGATGACTACCTCCTGGATCATAGTCTTTTTGTTTGGATCGTATCCATGGAACAATTCGGGCTCAACCAATCTTATACCAGAGTGAGCTAGAATCTCCTCCTCATACTTCTTCTTCACGTCTTTGTCGTCAACTGGAGTGTTTGTCTTAGCGTCAACCCAACCGGTATAGTGTTTGCCTTTAATAGGACCATTGAAGTACTTGATATAGCCCATTATCCAAGCCATTTCAATGCAACCCTCCAAAGAAAACTCTCCAGATGCTTCCATCTCCCATCTTGTTCTCGAGTTACCCCAAGGGCCAACTTCCGCAAATCCGGTGACAACAATGACCCTCTCGAGATCCAACATACCCTCCAACTGAGGAGCCTTAGATCTAATATCCCGATGGTCCTTGAGTTGAGGGAAATCGAATTTCATGTTGGCTTTTGGTTGAACTTGGTATTTGTTGAACGGACTGTCTGCCTGATCACCGTTCACGACCTTGTGTTCGATGGCAGTTTCCATGCTGACCGCTTTTCTAACTTCTGATGTCTGGTTGATGTCGCCTCTCAACTTGTTGGTGTATTCTCTGAGGTTTTCAATGAATTGAAGACCACCATTAAGGTCAGCCATAACAGGTGCCTCTTCGCAAAGCTTGACCACTTCTGGGGTCATCAAGCCTAACAGGTTGAACGCCATCTCTTTCTGGGAAAATGTTCTAACACCTAACTTTTCTATGCCTTCAGCAATCATATTATTACCTGACATCAGACCGGTACCTCTTGTCCATCCAATGATCGCACCGCAGATGGTCAGGTAGGTAGACCAAGACTCGGAGTACCATCTGTTGAACAAAGTCTCCAATGCAAGCTTAGACTCAGAGTACAATCCATCAGAGCCAAAGGTCCCATGGTTTGGAGATAGGGGAAGGATGACCTGAGCCGGTCTCGTCTGAATGTTTCTCTGTTTCTTTTGTTTCGAAACTTCTCCAAGCAATCTGAGCAGGTTAGTCAGCATGATTCTGTGGGCAAGTTCAGATTTGGAGTCAATGCTATCCATCTCGATGCCCATTTCAGGAATTGCAGCAAACGGGACAACATAATCGAGGTCCCACTCCAACCCACCCTTTTTGGAATCATTGTAGATGAAGTCGACCAGAGCCTGGACATCTTGCTTCGATCCTTGGTTGAATGGAACCACGACCAAAGTCGACCCAGAAGCACCGTAACGCGAGTACATTTGTTGGTAATACTCTGTCACAGCCTTAGAGAATCTCGATGTTGTAACGATAACCTTGGCACCTCCAGACAGCAGACCCTGCAGCACTTCAGCACCAATCGAACCAGCACCCGCGCCAGTCAACAGAGCGTATTTCCCCTTGTAAGAGATGCCGTTCACTGCTCCCTTTTCCAAACCGTCAAGGAAGATCCCTGATGATTGCTTGTCGTAACTCCAGGACCCCAATTTATCCTTCTTCTTCAGGTGGAGGAAAGGAATCGTTTCCGTAGGAATTGAGGATGAAACTGGTTTCTTGATCTCGGCATGATCCTTGAGTGAGGCAATCTCATCAGTTTCACTATCAGATTCGAAGACGTTATCGTCCCCAAGCACAGCCTTGGTAGACTTCGAAACTTCGATTTCTGAGGACTTATCAACAAACTCAACCAGTTGCGAGTAGAGCTTTTGGAACTCAAGTTTGGACTCTGTAGACGCCTGTTTGGAAATCGCCTTGTAGATCCTGGAAAGGTCTTCTTGGATCGATGGTTGTGAATCCTTGGTTATCTCTCCACCCTGGGCCATTTCATGAACGTACTGCTCCAGCTTTCTCACAGAAGCTCTGTTGACTTCCTCGTACACGACATTTCCTTTGGAATCCACCAAAGTTTTTGGACCAGTAGGGTAAGAAATATCCTTGTAAACTGGAGAGTTATTGAGAACCTCGATACAGTTGTCGATCAGCTGTTGACCCAGCTTTTTCGCGAGTTCGTATGTCTCGCTTTTCTCGGCTGGGGTGTGATCAATGTGATACTGCATGAACTTGATCAACGTAGGGTTGGCACGGTTCATGATTTGGATACACTGGGTGACGGTCTCCCTGTCGACAGAAGTGAGCTTTCCAAATATAATGTCAAAGTACATGGAGAGTGCATCCTGTCTGGCCCAATTCCAGTAGGAATCGTATGTTCTGGCCTTGAGTGGAGAGAAAACAGGCTTGATACCAGTTGCATAAAACTCTCCATGCTCCTCGGCCCACAGATCCAGCTCTTTTTGCAGGAGTGTGGTTGCTTCTTTCTCTTTAATAAGGGATTTCTCACCCTTCATTAAATCAAGCCTCAAATATCTAGCAAGAGTCTCAAGATGTTGGCGAGCAACATCTTTATTTTCCTTGGTCAGGGCATCCAACGCAGCTGAGTCAACAACCGCTCCTGCTGCCGAGCCAGAGCCAGCCTGAGCACTTGGTGCCGATAAAGACAACCCGACGCTGGAAGCGTACTTCTGTGCAGACTGATCCAGGAAACCATGGGCCTCAGTGTCTGAGTTGAGCCTCTGCGTTGGCTCAGATGTTAAAGCAAACAACAAAACAGAATCCTGTCTTCCCGGGCCTAAACCCCACTTGGACTGCAAGTATTTTCTTGCGACACCAACAGAAAATCCTCCAGGCATTTTCGAAGACATCAGTCTGGCAACCAAAGAAGAAGATTGCTTACCCAAGCCACCCGAAAAAGTGTCCTGAAACTGCTCAGCCAATTCTTGCAGGGGGGTGTCCTCTGGTTTCTCAGGTGTTGAACCAAACTCTTTACCAAGATCACCCAAAATCTCGTTTTGAACAGTGGATTTACCTCCGACCAGGTCTTTGATGGCTTTCCCCATGGGAATGTCACCCAGGCCTTTTTTCAGCTTGTGGGCAACCAATGTCTGGAGAACCAAAGAAGCCTTCACAGCCTCATCCGCGACCTCAGCAACAGGGCCCGATGGCGCGGCAACAGGAGCGATCACAGTAGCAGCTGCTGCTACTGGGGCAGCTGGTTCGGGTGTCACATTCGCAGCAGTCTCGTCGCTCTCGGTAAGTGCTGCCAAGTCTGCGGCATCTGGAGTATAGTAAATCTCCTTTTGATCCTTAGAGTAACACAAAACTTGTCTTTGGAGAGACAGAGCTGCATCATAAGACTCGTACTTGGCCTTGATGGTACGCGATGCCATACCCGCCAAAGTTGGCGAAGGACCAATTTCAACAACTCTTTCGGTGTTGTAGTCTTTCAAGAAAACATCCTGGGTTTCAATCCACCTAACTGGGGATGCGAATTGATATGCCAACAGTTCCGTTAGCAGAACGTGAGACAACTCTTGTTGGATTTCGGGTCTCATAGTGTATCAGACAAAGAATATCCAAGAATACGAAGCAACCACTATTTGAAGTTGATTTACGTCGCCTTCTTCATGTATTTAACAACTGAACTTGTCGCGTTTGTTAAATCTTGTTGGTCTCGACAATCAGCGAGAGCAAAAAAAATGTTGGTGAATTTGTTGAGTTTATCCAGGCAGTGCAACCAATTATCATTTTGTGGGCTGTGCTGATTTTTGTCTGTTCGCGTAATCTATTTGCAGATAAACGGCATGGGTGGATAGCTGGCCTTTCGAGAGGGCGGTTTCAAAACAGCAGCGGGCCCCTTCAATTTTAACGAACACCCGAAAATGTCTCATACATACCCAGAAACATCTGACTTTGAAAAGACAGACCATTCGTCGTCAAACAGAGATCTCACGAACCCGAACTTTCCGGACTCTACAACTCTGATTCTATCCCGCTATGACAAGTATCTCTCGCTGGTCAGAACATTGGAGACGTTTGCAGAAAACTACCTGGTGATAATTTCCAATGCTACAAAGCTACACGAAAAGTTAAACAAGAACAGCCTTGCTGACCCATCAGCCCAGTTCGACGCTGACCCCAACGGATCCGTTCCCGTGACCGGCTCAACCGCTGCCGTCCATAAGGCCAGCAATCATACAGAAGAAGGGCCAACGGACGTCAACAACTTCCTGGAAAGTATTCGCATAAAGTCCGAATTGTTACTCAAAACTTCAGTCGAAGTAGAAAACGGCATCAAGACAAACGTTTTGCCAGACTTCCGTAAGCTATACACCGAGTTATCAACAAAACAAAAGGAGTTCTCACAAACAAGCGCGAAGGAACAACGTGAGCTAAAAAAGGTCTTAGTGGCAACCACGAAAGAAGTACACAAGCTTTCGGACTCCATCAGCACTTTCGAGAACACACCAGAAAGTCACAGGGTTGACTATCGCCACGATCCGTATCTAACGAAAAAGACGATTTTGCACAGTGCCAGTATTCAGCTTCAGAAGGAGCATTCACATATAGATTTCCTTGAGAACAATGAGCAATCACTCAAAATCATGGAGATACAAACACTTGAAACGCTGAAGAAAATATTCCAAAATTTCTCGAAACTAGTTGGGCAATATCACGGATCCTCTGTTGATGCATTCAAGGAATTAAATGACAAGTTGTATGAAATCCCGAATGACTCCGAATGGGTTAAATTTGCAAACAAGAATGAAAATAGTCTTATTTCATCACATGCGGACGGTAAACACGCTGACATGGAAACACGGGGAGATTCACCATCAACGAAGCTGAAAAGAGAGCTAGACTTTGTCACTTTTGTCAATAAAGACCATCAGTCTACCATTCCAATTCTCGAGGGCATCTTGATGAGAAAAGAAGGCCGGATTTCTCAAAAGTACGCCACTCATTATTACGTGATCACACAGTCGAGATATCTTTTGGAATTTCAGTCCAGATCCACCGATTCTTATCAACCCTCGCTGATCCTCTACTTACCTGAATGCGAACTCAAAGGTTTAAACAAGACAGCCGATTGCCATTTTGCATTACAAGGCAAAGACATGTCTTCGCTACTGATAAAAACAAAGAAAACACACACTTTCAAAGCTTCGTCAGAAGATGAGTTACTGATCTGGTTCAATGTCATGAGCGAGGTCAGCGGATTGATGAGCACAATCGAAGAAAAGAGGAGAACCACTGAGAAGACAGACGAGACAGGAAACACTACTGAAAGGACTGGTAATGTCAACGGCGAAAGTGTTCCTTCGGTCGAATCCAATCAATGAGCAACTAATCTGCAGCTCTAGTATACACTATATGACATGTCGTGTCAATTTACATAGCCTTGTATCATATACCCACCAACATATACCGAATCGTTCACAGAACTTTCTGTTTCAAAAAAAAAATATTTTTTTTTGAGGCTGAGCCACGCCAGCCTCACCAGCCTCGTCAAAACCGTTTGCTCAAAAATTTCTTTTTGATAATAAAAAAACACTATTATCTCCAGTAGTCCAGCCCATAAGCTGTATAGCTCATCGATCACCACCTACAATTTTCTGGTCCACAAAGGTTGCTTCAAGGTAGATTTACAGCCCAGACTCGCCCTATTGTTTTTTGGGAGACTGTGACAACACGCTGATACACCACAAACTGCAAATAGAGGGGTACCGAAAAGGACTAGGTACAAGTCATCGAAACCACGAAGTTGCTGTCAATCACTGAAAAGACTCGACCAAAGCGAGGTACTGCAGCCCATGCCTCAAAACCCTTTCAAAGAGTCAGATCATTCTGATTCTAAACCAAGAAATCCAAACATCACTCAAGAACCCCTACCGCATATCAAGTCCCCAGGAAGCTACATTTCCATCCAAGAGCAGTTCGAGCAGCAGCAAAAGGAATTCAACCAGTCGTATGCAACAGCGTTTGAGGATCAGACTAAGGAGAGGATGACTGCAATGCCAGTGTCAAAACACCCAAGCACAAAACAGTCACACAACGCTTCAACGCCAGAGCATATTCCCGAGTCCAAGTTACCAACTAAGATAACGAAAGGGAAGTATACACTCAACGATTTCCAATTGATCCGCACGCTCGGGACAGGTTCATTTGGAAGAGTTCATCTGGTACGATCAATTCACAACGGAAGGTATTACGCAATGAAAGTGTTTCGCAAAAAGCAAGTCGTTAAAGCAAAACAAATTGAACACACCAACGACGAGCGTAGGATATTATCAGTACTACAACATCCCTTCATCACAAGAATGTGGGGAACATTTCAGGATTGTAAATCCATCTTCATGATTATGGATTACATCGAGGGCGGCGAACTATTTTCCTTACTAAGAAAGTCTAAGACCTTTCCCAATCAAGTGGCTAAGTTCTATGCAGCAGAAGTGCTACTGGCACTTGAGTATTTGCACTCAAAGAACATTGTTTACCGAGATCTGAAACCAGAAAATATACTTCTAGCAAGATCGGGCCATATAAAGCTTACGGATTTCGGGTTTGCAAAAGAAGTTGAAACGAAAACATACACTTTATGCGGGACTCCAGACTACATAGCCCCGGAAGTGATCGCAGTGTTGCCTTATAACAAAGCGGTCGACTGGTGGTCATTTGGAATACTGATATACGAAATGTTAGGAGGAACTACACCCTTCTACGATCCCTCACCCATGAAAACGTACGAAAAAATCACCAAATGCGATTTGAAGTTCCCGGCATTTTTCCAGACTGATGCCATAGCTCTTTTATCGGGTTTGATTACCAAAGATGTGACATACAGATTGGGTAATCTTCAAAACGGAGTGATGGACATCAAGCGTCATGAATGGTTCAAAGAAGTGATATGGGAGAATCTCATCACCGGGAATATAGAAACCCCATACGAGCCCAATATCCCTGGGGGTGTGGGTGATAGTTCTCAGTTCGAGATTTACCCGGAAGAGAACTATGATTATGGAGCACATGGAATACCCGACGATCTTGGATGTCTCTTCCCGGATTTCTGATGGTTGCGCGCACCCTAGAGAAATGCTTGTATTTGAGCCTGTGGAGCCCGCACCAGGACACCACCTCGTTTCACAATAGCCAATCAAATAAGTTATTACAATGTGAAGAGCGACACGCAGTAACCAAAATTGCATATAAAAGTTCCAAAAGAGACGCAAGAATGAGGGATGCAGTGGTGTATTCGATGCGATTGAACACTTCACTCATCTTATCAACAAAACCCTCATGTCCGTAGCAGGCCGACATAGTCCAAATGTGCACAAGCATAAACTCCATCTACTTTTGTATCGATCCATCCCCAGCGAGAAAGAGACGTTCAACCAAGCCACAGAGCGCGTCTTTTTCTTCATCTGTATTATTGCATTGTTTAGCGGATTCTATCAAGCTCTCAAGTGAGTGTTTGAATGAAGCTACATCCACCACCCTGCCACGGGACAAACCATAAGTGACTGATAATCGACTCAAAGCGATCAACAAATTTTCTGATGGCGTCGCCTTAGAATTCGTCAATAGACTGATAACGATTCTCTGGAAAACGGTGAGCGTCATACCTGTGGATGTAGAGAAAATTTTAGAATAGTTGCGCGTAGGATTCAATTCCCAATATATGTAGCTCAACTTCTCCGAACCACACATCAACACAACTGATTCCGCATCGAAGGAGTTCAACGAACCCTCTAACAGAAGCAAGAAATTCCGAAGATAGTTGGAGTCGTGTAGTATCCCCGACTTAATAGCCGGGATCCAATTAGACGTCAAGTGTCTATCTATGATCGAGCTGGACACTATGTTGTAGCCCATCTGCCTAAGACGATAGCTCATGAACATTTGAGCTTTAATATCAACCGAAGTTTCACAGTCTGTTTGCCAGCGAAGATCACCAGCCTGCAGTTTGTGATGTACAAAAAGGAGGTTCTCGATATTGAGCTTTCGAGTTAAGGCTGTGAACAACGGAAGTGTAAATTTCCCTGTGCAGAACAAGTGATAGAAAATCACCATCAGGCTTTCTTGATCCTTTGTCCGCTTGATTATTCTATCAATACCCCCCGCATCCATTAGGAACAGTCGATGTGTAAGACTCTGCATCCTTTGATTTGTCTGAGAATTCAGATTCGGGCTTAAATTGTCAAGCAGATAACTTAGATGCATGTCTATTTCTCGCATGTGTTTCTTCTCTGCAACAACAATTCGGTCTATGGAACCAAGCCTTGACTCGATCTCTGTTTCGAGGTCTTGAGAGACCGGTTTTTCCAGTAGGTTCATGAGATCCTGGGCCGACGCCGTCGTATCAGTCTTGCTACAAGCAGTCTTGCGTGAAAGATCCTGATTACGGGATAAGAATCTCAGAGCCTTTATTCGCCCACTGTCCACCATGAACACACGACATCTGCAAACTTTCCGCATCATACTGGTATTTGAAGCACTTTACATTATTGTGAGATTCGCAATATATATCTGGTGCTTATCATACATATTTTTTCACGCTATATGGGTACTCTAATCTGTCAAGCAGGGTAATGTTTCCAAATTTCAAAGCGCCAAAAGAAAAGCTGGTCTCAATTTGCAATGTTTCGCAGGGTAACCTTTTTAAAATCCCATCTTCGTGTCAGCATTTTTTTCAACCCTATAGATTTCCGGGTAATTTTTGCTTTTTTGTTCGCGAATTTGAGATTTCCGAGGTAAAAATACAAGCAATCGCGTCAATTGTTTTTTTTTGCGCGAGTCTACAATTTTGCACTACAGTGCGCGCGAACATTAGTTATAGTTTATCGATCAAAAGCTCTTCTTGTCACATGACTTTCAACATGCCAAAAGTCACGTGCTCGCTTACTTCAAGTTGTTTTTTTTGAAATTAGCGTCCTTTGCATTCGGAAGAGTGCGCTAAGAAATAGGCGTTCGCAGTGGCCAGCTATTCAACAGCCGAGCTGACAGTTTGAAGTTCAACTTTCGTTCACCATGTGGTACTATTTCTGACGCAGTAGTTGGAATCCACGTATTATACAAACACCAGTTGCGCGTATGAGTTAAATTGCTACTCAAAGCCTCGAAAGACCCATGAGGTCGTCTTCCCGCCCAAGGAAGGACCCACGGCTGAGCTTATCTTCCTATAAATTTTGACTGTTCAATCACATCACGTGACGCTAGATTGTTACCCGACTTTCCGCCAACTTTAGGAAAAGATCTGATTCACGTGACAAGTGTCATTTTAAACAGTCACGTGATATGAGATAAGAATTATGTCACGTGCCTTGAAAGGACCGACTGTTCAAAAAGGAAGCCCACCGGCTCCAACGAAAACATCTTCCATGCGAGCATTAGAGAATGGATTGGAGAATCGCTTGACATAAGTGATTCCCTTTTTCTGATCCTTTGTTCTGGGAGGCTTCTGAACCCTCCCCATCACCACACCCTTAACCGACTTGACAGCCAAATCCTCAGAGTTTCTTTGCTTTCTGAGTTTTATCTTGAAAGATTTCACACCACAGGCTTCGACTAGCGTATAATCACTAAAACCTGAGACCACGAAACACGAATCCGAGGGATTTTGAGCTCGTTCAGTGAATGGTGTGATCTCATGTCGATTATCAGGAGCCTCGACAGCTTTCAAGGGGTCGCTGCGCTTCAGTAGGTCAATATAGGATGAATGATAGTGCTTTTCTTCTTCTTTTTCCAGATAATCAAAATAGTCATTGAAGGTTTTGCTCCTGCAAGCCCAAATCTTGAAAAGCTATGTGTTAGTAGGCTATTACACTCATAAAAACAGATAAAAATCAGAGAACTTACAATTGATGAAACCTTTGATATGTCGCTTAATGAAGTATGGGTTGAATCAGAGCGAATCATTCCGTTCAATAGTCCTCTTGCTATCATGAACCTGTTTTTTGACTTTCCCATCTTTTTTTCAAGCTCTGGCTTCCGTATCTCTTTCACATTGACGTTGGTGGCAATAGTCTCCGGGGAGAGATTCTCAACAAATTCAAGTCTCCTGTTGTAGAAGGACGTCATACTGTGTTACTCGTAAAGGTCACTGTTGGAAGATTCACTCAATGACGGAGAATCTGTTGAGAAACAGAAGGATCCGGAAGAAAACTATCTGACTAGCGAATATGAAACAAAATCAATGTAAATTTGCGGTGTTCTTATCCATTAAAAAAATGGGGGCTCGCGGGGAGACTTCCAAAATTACATTGAGCTTGAACCAGGTTCTTGTACAGAAGAAGTCTTTCCAAGCGATAGAACAAAGCCTGGAAGAACTGGAGAGAACAAGACTACGTGAAAGGCTGTGACGATGGAAAATTCTGATTGTTTGTTGGGACCACTGTTGTCCATTTCTCACATATCAGATCTAGCAGCAAGCGACACCAAACATCCAACTGATATTTCTGGCGAAAGCGATGGGGCGGGAGATGTAAAAGAACACTTGTCCCTTAAGAGCTCTGGGTTTCTACCAGCC
>JANIVM010000021.1:0-20287 GCA_030555865.1 Ogataea corticis | reverse complement strand
GCGACAAGAATTTGGTCAGCTGTGTGAACTGATTTGTCTTGACATTGTATATGGACAGTACCCGCCACTGAAATGATTCCAGTTGCTGTGCCTTCGGTTCCAAAAATGAACTGAACACCCAAAGATCTACATGCCTCGTAAACTGCAACCAAGGCTTTTGCAGAGTGAGCGATACCCGATTCTGGGTTGAAGCAAGAACTGGATGAATCAGGGAGAGAGTTGTATTTCAAGAACTCGAAATCTTTAGCTAGCTGGGCTCCTCCATGGTACTGTTTGACTTGAAATCCTTCTCCTAGAGTGTTCAAAAGTTCCACAGCTTCTCTTTCAAATGCTCTTCTTGCAACATGGCTTGAGGGAGTGACCATACACCTACCACACTCGCTATATATGCCTTCAAACATTGGTTCTGTTCTCCATAATTTCAACGCTTCGACGCTCATCTTTGCGTAGCACAGCTCAGTATACTCAGTTCGAATAATTTTGTTATAGTCAGTAGCTGCTGACCAAGGGGATGGAGGCTCGTACGCATCCATCGCTGTGACCTTGTAACCTTTCTTTGCAAGATCCAGTGCAGTCGAGAGTCCGAAGACACCGCAACCCACCACTAAAACTGATTTGGTCATTTTTTCAAGTAAAAATGCCAATTCAAAGAGAAGGTAAAGCTGCCTGCGGAAGTCAGCATTTATGGACCATGGCCAAAGCCTCAAAGGACACTGCTCATGATTCAAAAAAACATGATATGGCGAGCTGTGACTGGTAGTACTATGGCCACCTGATTCACGAGGAAATCAGATACGATATGGAAGCTGAGAAACAATAGGTCTCGAAATTTTGTGGAAAAAAAGTGCGACCAACCAATGCAAAAATCGGCGTGTTGGATTCTCTCTGAGCTTTTATTTTATTGTCTCTCTATCAATGATTTATCTTGGTCTTTTGATCCGCACACCCCAGCCCCCGCAAGATGGAAGCTTATCTGCAGCAATACCATCAGTTATCCTATCTTTGGTTAGAGATATGCTGATTGATGTGTGTTCTATAAATTAGAGGAATTTAACTCAACGGACAAACGAAATATAAGTTCTGTTTTTGAATAATATCCACAATGGGCTCAAAATCTGCTTCAATCTCTGCTGGAGACAAGATCTCTCACGCTTTACCAGAAGATTCTCGACAATGGTACCAAAGACCAAATTTGATCAAGTTAAACATCATTTGTGGAAACTTCATGCTGTATGCAGCGTCCATTGGGTATGATTCAGCTTTGACAAGTGCAATCCAGGCTCTAACTGGTTGGAAAGCCTTCATGGGCCACCCGACAGGAACATGGCTGGGCTTCATCAATGCTTGTCCTTTCATTGGTGCGGTTGCACTTATTTTGTTTGTGCCATACTTTTGTGATCGTTTTGGAAGAAAAGTTATCATTTTCGTCACCACATGTTTTGTCTGGCTAGGCGCAATAGTTGCTGCCTCAGCACAGAACGAGGCTTCCTACATTGTTGGAAGAGTGCTCATTGGTTGCTCGTTTGCTACCAACTACGCGGCTAGCTTGTACATTAACGAGGTTGCTTACCCTGTCCACAGAGGCAGATTTTCAGCAGCCTATCATGCTATGTTTGATCTGGGTGCTGTGCTAGTCTCATGGGTGGTGTTTGGATCCAGAAGAATTTCTGGAAACAGCTCATGGAGACTTCCCCTTGCAATGCAGGTGGTTCTTCCTGCTCTTCTGCTACCAATATTGATAATGGCACCAGAGAGTCCCAGATGGTTAGCCTCAAGGGGTAAGGTTGACGAGGCAAGAGAGATCTTACTCAAGTACCATGCAAACTACGAGCCCGAGTATATCCCACTGGTCGACTTGGAGATGGTTGAGATCCTAAATACCCTGGAGTTGCAGAAGCTCAATTCTCAGAACTCCTGGAAGTGTTTGATCGCAACACCAGGCAACCGTAGACGTCTGTTTATTGGTATCTTTACTTCTACAGCCAGTTCCTGGAGTGGCAATTCAATCGTATTGAATTATTTCACCACAGTTTTGGAACAGGTGGGGATTGATGAGACCTGGAAAAAGACTTTGCTGAATGCATGTGTGCAGATGTTCAGTTTCATCTGTGCGCTTACTGGTGCTTTCATGGTCGACAAGCTTGGAAGAAGAACGTTATTTCTGGCTTCTACCACAGGATTGTTCTTATGCTATATTGGCTTGACAACAATCACTGCGGTGTACATGGAGCAAAAGAAGAATATCGGAGAGGCAATAATTGTGTTTGTCTTTCTTTGCAGAGGCGTTAATGACTTCGCCTGGACACCACTTGTTACAGCATATCCAGCAGAAATTTGGCCTCAAGAGACACGTTCTAAAGGTATGTTCAGCGCCATGTTTGTCCTGAACGCAATGAACTTGATCTGTACCTTTGTGAACTCGATAGGTATGGCAAATTTAACCTGGAAATACTACTGTGTTTATTTGGGATTCCAAGTGGGGATCATTGTTGTGATCTACTTCACTTTTCCAGAAACAAACGGACACTCATTGGAGGAGATTGCGCTGATTTTTGATAAAGATGAAGCAACTCAGATGGCTTTTGAAAGGGTCCATGTGGAAAAAAAGACAGCAGACAATGGCAAAGTCCAAGCAGTTGTCTCTATCGAAGATTTAGAAAGCACTATATAAGTACGTTTCAAAACTTGGTTAACCTCAGCGTATCTCTCTTGATCAATCCTTTGGGCTTCAAAGCTCTTTTATTGCAACACAACATTCGTGGCCGCTCTTTGGAAAAATCAAAACAAAATCTTAGAAAACCATATATAGCTTACTTACTGAGAGGTGTTTGCAGCGCTGACTCTGTTACCCAAAGTCCCCCCTGCCAAAGGGGTATAAGCATACTGCAAGTTTTCCTCTAATATTTCACTCCGGCCAAGATCGTCGTTGGGAATCCCATACCCACCTGACCCTGGGGTTCGGATGTTAATCAGATCTCCTGCTTGCAGCGAAAGCTGCGCAAATCCTGGAAGATGGATCCACTGAACAGAACCATCTGGCTTACGCCGGCCGTATAGAGTTTCTCCACGAGCACCATCGTCACCGCCAGCACAGCCGTACGGAGAGTTGACTCTCCGATAAGCAGAACAGGAAACCTCAACGGCGGTGGTGAACTCAGTAATCCTTTGCAGCCCGTCACCTCCCGTGAACTTTCCTCTTCCTCCAGTACCACGTCTGATCGACCAGTCTCTCAAAATGGCCGGATACCGTGTCTCGAGAATTTCTGGATCAGTGATTTTGGTGTTGGTCATATGGCATTGAACTCCGCTGTAACCTGGACCCTTGTAACTGGCACAACTGCCTCCGGCAATTGTATCCAAATGCGCAAAACCATCCACAATCCGGCCGTCATCCAGCTGCAACTTTGACCTTCCAAATGTCAACACGTTCATGCTACCAGACGCTGCTCCAGCTAGCTCAAAACATTTCATTATGGTGTCATGAATTCTCTGGGACGTGTTTCCATTGCCAGCATTAACTGCTGCATCCTCTGTAGGATTCAGAATGGTCCCTTCAGGAATAATGATTTTGATCGGAATTAGACATCCTTCATTCAGGGGGATATCCGCATCAATCAGGACTCTCAAGTTGTAAAGAACACAAGCATATGTGACGGCCGGAGGTGCGTTATAACAACTGTAAACTTGCGGAGAAGTTCCAGTAAAGTCAAAAACAGCACTTCCTGTGTCTGCTTCCACGGAAATGGAGCAGCAAAGTCGTGATCCGTCATCAAGATACTCCTCGGCTTTCAAGGGAAACTTCCCTTTGTGGGTCACTGCAATACGTTTGAAGAACTGTCTGACTGCCGACTCAGCCGATTTTCTGACATTGGACATATAGAATAGAACAGTCTCTGTCCCATACTCTTTGAACAAGTCCTGAAGCAAGCTCACACCCCTTTGATTAGATGCCACTTGTGCTTTGAGATCCGAGATATTATCCTTCAACTTTCTAGTACCTGATGACCCAGGGTATTTTGCCGGCTCTTCGACAAAGTACTTGTTAACACCATTGTAGTCGAACTTTCCTTGAGAAATTATTTTCCAAGTGTGGATAATAGCACCTTCCTCGGTCAGGAACTTTGCATGTGGTGGGCCAGACCCTGGAGTGATGCCCCCAATTTCCGCATGATGTGCTCTTGAGGCGGTAAAAAATCGAATTCTTCCCTCAATGAAAACCGGGGAAATCAACGTGATATCTGGCAGGTGAGTACCACCACATTGTGGAGAGTTTGTGGCCAGCACATCTCCTGGCTTAAGGTTGTCAGCCCAGAAGTTTTTGGCATATTTCACGGAGAATGACATGGATCCCAAATGAACAGGCACATGAGGGGCATTGGCTGTCAAGTTCCCTTCTTCATCAAACAATGCGCAAGAGAAATCCATTCTTTCTTTTATGTTTGCCGACACCGAGATTCTTGCCAATGTTCTACCCATGTCTTCCGCAATGAACATAAACCTGTTTGCAAACACCGCTAGCTGGATTGGATCCACAAAATCTGTTGAGATTGCATGGCTCACAGCTTTGTTGTCCAAGTCAATAATAACGTGCCTTGGCAGAATGACCGCAGTAGCATTGGGAGTAACAATGATAGTTTGAGTAGCATCCAGAAGTAGTGCTGGACCTGGAATTTTTGTGCCGTCGGCTAACTTGTTCAACATGTAAACGTTGGAGTCATGAGAACCGGAATCAAATATCATTCTTTTGGTGGTTTCTTCTTGACCGCGCTTAACGAGAAAGGTCTTGACGCTCCTGAGATCTTGATAGGGGGATCTCTCAGCAATTTTGGAAAGTTTTCCCGAAGCCCTGACTCTCAGATTCTGGACCACCACACCTCTAGTCTCATCAACAAAGGAAAATTCTCTTTCGTGGATCTCAACAAATTCTCTCAAAAAATCACCATCCTTCGGCTCCAGCACCATGATCTTTGTGTCCGAGCCACTAAAACCCATGTTCAAAAACACATCATACTGAATGTTATCCTCCTTGACGCCTTGGGAGTTTAGTTTTTCCTTGACTTTAATCTTCAACTTTTGGAACCGTTCCATAAGCTCAGAGAGAATCTCTGCGGAATATACATCGTTTGCAGGTTCTTGAATCTCTTCCACGATATCTGCTAATGCAATACCATATGCTGATAAAACAGAAGAGTATTTGTGGACAATGATACGGTCAATTTTCAAGATTGCTGCCAAGTCACAAGCGTTTTGAGAGCCTGCACCGCCAAAGGAAACAAGATCATGATTGGAGACAGCTAGACCCTTCGCCTCAGTAAGCTGTCTGATGGGCTTGGCCATAGTCTCATTGGCGACTTTCAAAAATCCAAGAGCAACTTCGTGCGGTGTCTTGAGTGTATCTGGATTCTCCAAGTTGATCTTCTCGGTCAATTCCTCAAACATCTTTTTGGTAATCTCGAAATCCAGAGGGAGATCTTCGTTGGGGCCAAAAATTTTTGGGAAGTACTCAGGAAGAATTCTTCCTGTAAACAAGTTGGCATCGGTGACAGTCAGCGGACCCCCCTTCCTGTAGCATACCGGACCTGGGTGTGATGACGCAGATTCAGGACCGACTCGCAAAGTGCCGTGCTCATAAAACAAAATGGATCCCCCTCCAGCAGCAACGGTATTGATATCCAGCTGCGGGGCTGCAACGTTGATTCCTGCAGTAAGAGTTTCAAAAACGTGCTCGTACTGTCCATCAAACCGTGAGACATCTGTGGAAGTTCCACCCATATCAAAACCAACTATCGGTCTTCCAATTTCACCATCATAGCAAGTGGAAGCAGCACCCACGACGCCACCTGCAGGACCGGAAAGCAACGACTTCAGTCCGGTGAAATTTTCATGCGATGACAACCCACCGTCAGACTGCATAAACTCAATCCTTGTGTGTTTTTCAAATCCAGGTTTGAAACCACTCAGAAAATTCTGAATGTAAATCCTAATCACTGGGGTCAAGTACGCATCAACAACGGTAGATTGACCTCGTGGGACTGCCTTGATGGTTGGCATTGTTTCATGGGATGTCACAACGAACTTGAATCCAAGCTCCTGAGCTGCTTTTTTCAACTCAATTTCATGCTTCTGGAAGTTGTAACCATGGATTAAACAAATTGCCAAGGCATCAAATCCTTCTTCTTTCAATAGCTCCAGCTCCCTCCGGGCAGCTTCCATGTCAACTGGCTTCAATATCTGGATGACGTCTTTTGTTTGTCCTTCAACAAACATCTCATCATCCAACAGCTCTCTGCAGTCCTTCTGCTCGGGATCCTCTGAGAACGCAGCAAGAGTAACCCGTTCATCGATTTCCACAACTTTGTCATACAGAACCCCAGGCTTTTGAACAACAAGCTTGAACAGATCTGGCCTGGATTGGTCACCAATATGTAAGTAATCTTTGAAACCTTTAGTGGTCAAGAAAGCCACTTTTTCCCCTTTTCTTTCGAGCAAAGCATTGGTGGCAACTGTAGTTCCAAGTCGGATTGACTCCACAGAAGAAACATCCAGGGGGGCACTCCTAGGTATTTTCTTGCCAGAAACAAACTCCAGAACTCTTCTAATACCCTCAATATTGGCATCTTTTGCAAAAGGTTAGTGAAGATCCCATTATGAGACTAGAAGAGTAACTTACCTTTGTAGTTACTTGGGTCAACTGACAATAGCTTGAAAACATAATCCTCCTGTCCAGGGATCACAGCGATGACATCGGTGAAAGTTCCACCTCTGTCGATGGCGATACTGATTTTTCTACCTTCCTGCATTTCTAGTCTAAACTTGATGAACTAAAAAGATTGGACTCTACAGTTTACTTAGGATAATCTACAGCTTTATAAAACATTTGGCTATCATCACTGTCTCGATTGTGTATAATAGGAAACGAACGGCCCAGCAAAACATAACGCTGGTTTGTCATATCTCTTTTTCAAGAGCGCGCGTTTTTTCCTAAAGTTAATTGCATGCTATTGTTCAAAAAAAAATTGTGAAAATAATTGGCTCCAAAGAGTAAATCAGAAGGGTGGTATCATTCGTCAGTACAATTTTCAGATAGTCTGTTTTCCCCAGCCAAGCGGACTAGTGAGGAAGGCTCATATTCTGATCTCCACCATAGGGAAAGTGCCCCTAGCAACAAGAATGAGAACAAGATGGCTCATAGCAGAATGAAAGGACTGAAGAAAAGCAGAACCGGATGCTATAGCTGCAAGCGTAGAAGGAAGAAGTGCGACGGTGGAAAACCACACTGCAAGAGCTGCAGAAGATTGAAATTGGACTGCACTTACCCTACGGCCATACACTGGAAAGAGGAAAATCAAATAACCATAACGTCCAGTGAGTTACTACCAACGTACTATTGCAGCACTCATCCCTATATGATCAACTTCACATACTGGGATATGTGCTTGTTCTATCATTTCAACAATAATAAAGCGGTTTCCAAGAATGTCATGCTGCCGGGTGATATGATACTACCTCAGTCAGCAGATCTCATCAGTGAGCAGTTTCTTTTCAATTACTACACCGAATATCTAAGCAAAACAAAGTCTTTTTTCTATGGAGCTGATAATAACGAGTTTAGAACCGTTATCATCCCCGGATGTTTGAGATTCAAAGGCTTATATTATGCGGTGATGGCTCTGGCAGCGATTGATCTGATGAAATGCGAAATGTTGAAGCCAGCAGATATCCAAATGGAAAAACAAAAGGTTACATATTACTCGTGGTTTCTCAAGTACAAGGATGAGGCAATAAACATATTACATGGTGTTCTTGACAAAAATGATACGACCGAGATTGATGTGATTGAGGAACTTTCCATAACCATGATGTTACTCTGTTCGGCCGAAATCACAAATCAGGGAAATGTACGCTGGGTCGACTACCTGAAGGAAGGCTGCTTGCTGTTCTCACAGTTGACTCAAAACCAAATCCTTGGATCCACCATTCTTACCTTTGTTTACAAGTACTTTTCATTAAGGTTTATATTCTTGATTGGTACTTTGAAAAAAGAGAGACTCGATAATTTCTTGGAAAGCTGTTCTTGGACTGTGCTAGATCCCATCTTCGACAGCAATGAAATTGACCACTTGTTCGGTTGTTCATCTCGCCTTTTACACATAGTGTATCAACTGATCATTTTGAACCACAGTCGAGATTCATATTCAATTGACGAAAAGACGCTTTCAAAGCAGTACATGGACATCTGGGAATGTTTGCAGGCTTTGGAACAATACTCTGATAACGAATCACAGGAGATCCAACTTTGTGCTCGCTGCTACCTTTTGGCTACGAAAGTCTTTTTTTGCACTCTACTGTGGAGCGGGAAGCTCAGAATATATTCAGATTACGGGTTTGTGTTGATATATCACCAATTACTCAACGAACTAATAGACTCAATGACTGAACTGAGTTTCATTACCAAACATACATGCTTTCCAACGTGGTGCATATTCATCAGATCCTTCTGTGGAGTTCTTGGGGTCAACGGCGAAGTGAGTCGACTGCGACTTCTTAGTATTTTCACGACACTAGATTCAATATCGCCTATAAGCTCAAACGTTCAGGTTAAGAAAGCAATGGAAACAATATGGAAGGTTTACGACTTGGTGATCGAAGATCCCATTAATTATCAAAAACACGATAAGTTCTCGCTGAAGTTCGACTGGAGAGATGTATTAGAGGAATGCGGCTACATGTTGGCTTTGACTTAGCTCGACAATGATCTGATGTGTTACCTTTATAGGCTGGATGTATGGGGAAATCCTGGTACAAAATATTTATTTCCGCCCCTACACTACCGTTTTCTTGGTGGGTGCAGCATTTCGTCGCGAGCGAGAATTATATCTAGACCGTTGAAATATTTTTTCTGCTCCTTGCTCAGGTGCACGGGTGTGTTTTTTTGACCCTAAGCTTTATCAGAGACTATGTGGACGCGAGCCCCAAGCTCTCATCTGTGATTTGTTAGAACATGGCGAAAATTCTATGAAGCTTGAGAAAATCGCGTCTTTTGAATGTTCCATGCGCACGAAGGGCCCTGCATTTGACTCGTTGGGTTTTCCAAATCGAGATTTTAGAGATCTCCAAAAGACATGTTTGATTGCCTGTTTGCGATGATCTGTCTACACCTCTCGAAGCCATCAGATTGCCAAAGGGTTATAGGAATGATCACAAAAACAACATGCATATACATCACATGTCGAGCGTGCTTAGCAGCAAAGGCTGACAGGAAACTGCTTTTCCTCAGATAATGCTTTCCAGTCCACAAAAACAGAGCCATCCGGATCCAATTTCCAAATTTCTTTCAAAAACTCGAGGACGCTCGCGATCATCCTTTTGTTTGAGAGTAAAAACAGACGATTCAGCTTGCTGGTGTACCATTTTCTTCTTTCTGAGCCTACAATATTGACTCCGGCGACCAGAAGTGGGAGGGGATACAAAACTTGTCGACGAATCCTAAGCATTGGCATGGCTTCATAATGTGAAAAAAGAAGTTCTAGATCCTCGAGCAAACTTTTCACCAGAGTCATGGTCTTCAAAGCTAGCGAGATCTGCTTATTTATGACTTGGTAGAGATAAAGCAATGATGAACGGAACAAAGCACTCAAATGGGCATTGCGAAGAGTTTTGTTGTCTTGGTTGTAGCTGTGGCCTAAAGTGAGGATATTTTGCTCGATAACGGCTGAGTCCAACATTATTTTCTCAAGGTTGATTGGTATGATGGCCGAATAATCAATATTTTTGGGAGAGTAAGTTGAGTTTCCAAACAGAGAAATTGCCGTAAGGCTGTAAAGTTGCGAAATTCTCCCAAAGCTTTCAAGATGCGGTCTCAATGTATTGAAGCTCAAATCTGATGTAAAGCTGAAGTTGTCAAAAAACTCAATTTGGTCCTGCTCATACAGCAAAAAGCTGAACTCCTCTTTCCCCAAGAAATAGTCCACAGAATCCGTATTCGAAGGAGATGCTTCCACTCCTATAGCCAAATATGGAGCAACGAGCTTTCCAAGACACAGACCTGTGTCTGTTTCACAGAGTTTCTTTATCCCACCGCGCAAGTAGATCATTTGATAGACCAGCCGCAATAACCGAGACCACATTCCATTTCTGGAAACATTTTGTACTTCAATAGTCAGCAACAGGTAGACACACATAAACGAATGGTCACAGCAGACCGAGATCAGGTATTCTAACCTTCCTTCCAATTCTTTGAGAGCTTCTTCATGAAGTATCTTGATTTTCCTTTTCATTCCTGGTTGCATTATTGCAGAATATCGTTCTGGATCTGCTGTCATCATGTGGTTGAAAGAGAGCACCAAAACACATTTCAAAACACACGCGTTTCCATAAACTAAAGGGAAACATACCTGCAAAAAATTAGTGGCAGTTGAGACCTTCTCATCGGTTTCAATCATCGTGCAAACATTACCAAAATAAAGAAGGAGCTCATGCGCAACATTCTTGTTTAACCACGCTGGCAAGTTGGTCAATGACTTCTCCCGAAGCGATAAAGCCGCCGGTGCAATGATCAGGTCGCTTCTCAACTTTTCTGGCTTGATTTCCAAATCGATTCGGAGCTCCGCCGTGCCAACTTTCGCCGCACCTTGATCGCACTCTCTTGGGCTCGGATCATCGACTACGTCGAGATTCTTCTTCAGTGAGATCACAGCTTCTTGTTCGTGAACCAGATTCAAAAGTTGCACAAACTCAGCCACATCCCACGGGATTTCTTGATTTCTTTTCGACAACTGAGATCTAATTGACGTCAGAACAAAGTCATCTAATGCAAACTTTATTAGATGATTACTGCTCCCATTGTAGACTTTGACCGTTTGTTGATTCGTGGATATGGCAGAAGAACCACCAATTTCAAAGCGAGATATTGAGGGGACATATATTACCGGCCAATCCAGAGCAAAAAGACTAGTGTACTGGGACGTGCAGATTTGCTCTAAGGACCGGCTAAGCACTTCGAAGTGGAAGTTGCACACCTGCAATAATGCTGGACTTGGTTTTGTAAGAAGTGGCCGTCGAGTAAGATAATCATATTCTGTCACATCCAAACCAGGGTAGGTGCATTCATAAGCGTGTTTGGAACAGTAGCCGCAAGTTGGTCTTGTAGCATCGCACTTCTTTCTGGAAGCAATATTAGTAGTCCGCTTCGATGTGGACATGAAACTGTGACTCACTTTCTGAGTTTACATCTTCGACAAGCTGGCTTGGCAGTATTCCAAGACCTGAACTTTATAACACTACCCATGATCCAAATAGAGTTGTCGTTGCTTCATTTCTCTTATAACAAGCTTGAAGAAAATTAAAAATTATCTCGTTTCGACGGAAATCTCGTGCAAGGATGTCTCAAATGTCAATCACACAACCTAGGCTATCTTCGTGAACAAACTGTTTCTTTTGCTCCTTCCAGAGATACGAGGTCCGGAATACAATAATTACGTTGGACAAATGATTACTGGTTCACCAATCGGGGTAGTCCGAAAGCGGAAAGTCACCCGCCTTTTTATACATATTCACACCGTAGGGCACTCTTTTTTTCCATATACAATGGTATCAACCATTTGATTGAAGAAATGTATATCACAATAGCTTTAATCATACCCGGCATACATGTTCGCCGGCTCCCGAAATTGCAGTTTTTGATTTCTCGAGATATTAGTCCTAGCGCCTCAAAAACTTTCTTTCAAAAAGATTAAAAACTTCTCTCTCTTTGTCAAGTTCGCATTTGTCTTTTCTGCTACCAAACTTCTCAATAATTCTTCAAAGTCTTTTCTCCGGCCGGTCTCGAAATCCATATTTTCGTATCTGACCCAATGGGTCTTCTTCCATAATTTGAACCCAAGAAAGAATATTGGTGCCGTAGCAACACATATGTAGGAGTCAATGAACATTTTGTAGTCAAACGGCTTGAGGTACATCCAACCTTGAATCAGAAGCAGAAAGACGTTTAAAATGATAGATATCAGTGGAATGTAGGGGTACCAGAGTGCTTTGTAGGGTAGTTCCTCGAGCGATCTTCCCGACTTGACCCATCCTTCTCTGAACCGAATGTGTGTGTAACTGATACCAGCCCAGACGATGAACACTGGAACACCCGAAATATTGACTAGGTAGCTGAATGCAGTCTTGGCCCCTGTCTTCATATTCATCAAACTTATGAACCCAAACAGATTGAACACTACTGCAGAGATCCAAGGAACACCTCTGTTGTTGGTTCGTTTGAGAAAACTTGAGAAAGGAAGCATTCCTTCGGCCGCTAGATTGACAATCGTTCGTGAACCAATGTATATGGACGAATTGATCGCACTAATGGCAGCAAACACAATAAATGCATTGATCAAGTGTTTTGAGCCGTGCCAGCCAGCATTGGTGAGGGCGACAGTCATCGGAGATCTCAACGCTCCGCTCTTCAAAGAGAACTCAGGGGAATCATACGGAACGGTAATTCCATATGCCAGCATCAGGAGCATATAAACGTAAATGATCCTCACCAGTGTCTGCCTTATAGCAATGGGAATAGCCTTGGGAGGATTCCTCGTTTCTGCAGCAGCAACAGTAATCATCTCTACTCCGACGTATTCGGTGCTGGCATACGCCAGAACAGTGGCCAGAGCTTTGATGGTAGAGCCAGAACCAAATGGAGTTCTGAAGTTATGGAACCCAAATGCGGGAGTTCCTTTAATGCCACCTGACATGTACACAATTGCAAAGACATAGTATGCAGAAATACCCAGTATCTTTCCCACCGCTAGCCAGTATTCGATCTCACCGTATCCTGAAGATCCCAAAAATTGCAAACCCATGAAGAAGCACCAAAGAATCAGGACATATCCATATTCAGGAACTTGAGGGCCCCAGAACATTAGTGTTGATGCAAGTGTGTTGTACTCACTAGCAATGACAGCAATCCAAATGATGAGATAGTTGTAACCTATACATGCTGCAAAAGCCTCATCAACAAATTGCTTTCCTTGTTGCACAATTGTCTGTGGAAAAATGGACGATAACTCCCCGATCGACTGCATAACAGCAAATGCGAGAAAGCCTATGATCCCGAAATCGATGAGAAGAGTTGCTGGTCCTCCCTCACTCAATACTGCACCCAACGAGGCAATGATTCCGGGACCGATAATACCACCCAGAGCTATCAGTGTGATGTGCCTAGTTTTGAGGCCTCTTCTGACTCCGCTGGATTCCTCAATAGCGAGATTTTGATTTGCAGTTCTGTTGTCTGACACCATTCTCTGAGTACGCTCAGGTAACTCAACCACTCGTATATGAGATTCGTTCTTCTTTCCTTTATCGTTGTTATCAAGGGACATATTCGTGTATGTTGTTTTCTTATATTCTCAACAAGTTCCAAGTTTTTTCTTCGAATTACAATAGAACAAACAAAAGGACATAGAGATTTGGGATTATATATGTATAGGACCAGCTCACACAATCAACGGTCAAAGATATCTTTATATCCTTGGACCTTTGCTTGGTCCTTACCTGATTTGATCTTCTTCGCAGTTATTTGTGATAAGCGGTTTAGTGAGGCATAATGCAGATATAGACCAGTGACAATAAGTTATTTTCATGTGTGACGGTACGTGCAACAACGTGTACTGCAACCGAGACTCTGAATTTGGTAAGTCTGGCGCCAAACTGAGCCTTCAAACAATTTCGAAAATTTACTTCCAGAGTTGGAATCATCAGCGATCGAAAAAATTATCATGCAGCTTTTCGGCGATCGTGCCTTTTTGGCTAATAATCGTAGGCCGCGTATAGTGCTTATAATTATATAAGTGTTATGATGTTTGAGAAGCCTATTCCTTTCAGTTGAGAGGACCTAAGTATATCGAATCAACCAAAAAACCAAAAAGCACAGTATCCATTATGAGCTGTACTAAGGAATCACCAGTTATTGTTGTCGGCGCAGGCGTTTTTGGTCTATCTAATGCTTTGCACTTGGCCCAGAATGGCTACAAGAACATAACCGTTTTTGATAGACTGGACTTTGATGAAAACAAATACACTTTGTTAAAAGGAGCCGACACAGCTTCTGCTGATATCAATAAAATATTCCGAGCTCAGTACGCGGAGAAAAAGCACTACCAAGATTTAGCTTTCAAAGCCTTTGAGAGTTGGCAAAAATGGAATTATGAGATCCAGCTTTTACCTTCTAAAGAAGCGAAGAGGTACACCAATCTGGAACTGCTGGATATGTGTGCGATGCTCACCTTAGACGATGCAAGAAACTGGGAAGAAGAGGAGAGTAGACTAAACTTCAAAAAAGAAGGAATTCTGCCATTGAGATATGATATCTCCGATGATAAGGATATTAAAAGAGCTACTGCGTGCGGGTTGGCACCAAAACTGAAAGTGGCATTGGACTTGAAAAAGAAGATTCCCTCACTAGATGGGGCATTGGATACAACTTCTGGAGTTTTGTACGCATCAAGAGCGTGTCAATATGTGAAGTATCTTTGTGTTCAGCTCGGTGTCAAATTTATTCTTGGTGGTGAAAAAGGAACTTTCCAGAGTTTCATCTACAAAGATGGTTCGAGCACACATGTCGCCGGGATTATCACAAAAAATGGAAAAGAGCACTACGCGGACTTGACAGTCATAGGCTGTGGCCCTTGGTCTACATCAATTCTTCCTGAGCTAGATGGAATGAGCGAAGCAACATCGGGAAATGTCATTATTTGCAAAATTCCCGAAGAACGAAAGGATCTCAGGGCCAAGTATAACTCCAAATCATTTCCCATCTTTGCCTGGAAATCAGAGCACTCCAGGGAAAAAGACTACATGGCTGGTCTATATCTGTTTCCCATGATGGAACCGGAAGGATACTTGAAAATCATCGTGAGACAGACAAAGTATGTTAACCCAGTAATGCTTGACAATGGAAGAGTGGTTTCAATACCAAAGACTTCCAATGATGATCCACCAACAACCAGACTTCCACTGCACATTGTTGATCAAGTTAGAGAGTGGTTAAAGCAATTTTTTCCTGACTTGTACCATGCTGAACTGGATTATGAAAGTAGACTGTTGTGGTATACAGACTCTATCGACAACGATTACATCTATGACTTCGTTCCTGGAAAAAAAGGTTTGTTTGTCACATGTGGAGGCTCGGGCCATGCTTTCAAGATGCTTCCAGTTTTGGGTAGATTCTTGGTCGACAAGATTGAAGGGCGGGAAAACTTTTACACTGAGCTATTCAAATGGCGGTCTTTATCCGGCTCTGGAGAGGATCCAAATGGTTTGAGAGAGGGCAGGAACACAGCAAGAAACTACAACAACCAAGAGCTTGCCCAAGCTTCAGATTTAAAGTTTGGTAGTAAATTTCATAAGCTTTGAGCCTATCCGGCCGTATTTTAGTCACTAGTAATTTTTGAGTATAGAGATTTAGTACTTGAGCTGTGTACAAAAGAACATTCAATGTGAAATGCTCGATTTTACAAATTGGGAAATAGCTGCGCTTATTTATCAACCAGCGATAGAGTTTTTGCCGCTAGAGACCCTTATCATCACAGTTCAGATGTGCTTGCCGCCAATCCGTAAGGGGAAACAGCCGCGATACGTCCAGTTGACCCCTTGTGGATCCGGGAATAGACATATAAGTAAGTAGCTGAGAACCGTAGACTGGGTTTTCTTGTCTATGTCTCACTCCATATCAATCAGTATGACGATCAACTGGAATGAATATCTCAGTGTTGAAGCCAAACTCAGAAAACCATCTGTTATGCAAGTGATGAATCCTTCCGAAGATGTGATTTCTTTGGGGGTTGGACTTCCACACCCATCGAAATTCCCAATAAAAAGTGTTTCATTTGAGTATCTAACTTCAAATACTAAATTTCAGCAAAAGAAATCACTCAAGATTTATCCTCATGACACAAAAGACCACAGACTCTATGAAGCGCTTCAATATACTTCTGGGAAAGGAACTACATACTTTGATAAATGGTGTCGCAACTATATCACCAAGTACCACGAACCAGAGTACAAGGGATGGCAGACCCTTATCAGTGCAGGTGCGACCCAGTCTTTGGAAGCCATTCTCAGATTGCTATGCAACCCCGGAGAAGACTCCGTTCTTGCAGAAGAACTCACTTATCCTGGGTTTTTGGAAACATGCGGTCCTCTAAGAATCAACGTTTTTCCAGTTCAGGTGGATGAGGAAGGTATTATCCCCAAAAGTCTGGACAATCTCTTGAATCAGTGGGAAGTGACTGCGAAAAAACCAAAACTAATCTATACAGTTCCTGTGGGTCAGAATCCTCTCGGTTCAACTATGTCCTTGGCTAGACGTGAGGAGTTCTACAAAGTGTGTCAGAAACATGATCTTATAATCATCGAGGATGACCCGTACTACCATATGCAATTAGAGACTCCCAAATTGTTACCAAGTCTCTTCAGCCTCGACACTGAAGGGAGGGTTATCCGGTTTGACTCCTTTTCCAAAATTATGACTCCCGGCTCCCGGTGCTCGATCATATCCTCGAACAACATTTTCATTGAAAAGTTGATAAGTCATAACGAGCTTTCTATCCACTCTGCATCTGCCATGTCTCAGCTAATTCTTTGTCAACTATTGGAAGAGTGGGGAAAGGAGTGTGATGATGGTTTTTCAAAATGGCTTTCTCACTTGCGTGATCACTATAGGCGCAGGAGGGATATATTGGGACGTGCACTCGAACAGCATTTACCCAAAAAGCTATGCACTTGGAAAATTCCAGGTTCAGGAATGTTTTTCTGGATTGAAGTCAACCTGGATGAATTCCCCAACCCGAAGAAGGGCACCTTTTCTGCTACAGATTGGGCAAAACATCTAGAGCAACTGATATTCCAGTATAACATCGAGCAGGGTGTCCTGCTATCCAAAGGCAGCTGGTTTTCGATAGACTCTGATCTTGGCCGTGTGGGATTCCGTGCTACTTACGCATTTGCTGAGGAAAACGAACTTGTCATTGCCGGCAAAAGGTTTGGATGGGCTATCGAAAAACTCCACCGAGAGCTCCATTGATATTGCGCCCTTGCGTTTCGTGTCCGCGAGCCCAACGACACTAGACTGCCGCTTTGCGGCAGTCGGGTTTGTTAGCAATTTCGCGCATAGTTAAGGACCATTCGGGGGGGGTAATAAACACCATGCTGCCGCTTCGCGGCAGCGTGGTTTGTTAGCAATTTCGCGCATAGTTAACGACCATCCTGGGGGTAAAAAAAAAATTTGTCCCACGATTGTCAGAACCATCCTGGGGGTAGCGTTCGCGCCATCCCGCGATTGTGCGAGGCACGACCCGACGCGTTGAGCTGGTGCCAGTTACCCTTCATCACAGTTGGGAGGCGATGGGGATGAGATATGATGGTCTGAAGTGGCTCAAATGCATCTGTGATGGTCTGCCATTACTGTGGTACCCCTATGTCTGTGTTTATCTCAGCCAATGTACTTTACTTTCTATATAGATCTTGGAGAGAATAAAATCTGTAGAAGTTTGATTATCGTGTGAGGTATTTCTGGAGGAGATCAATTATGTGTCTACGTTAGACCCCTGAAAAGCGGTAGTCTGTTTTTATTGGCCCCTGGCTCATCCCTGAGCTTCTTCTTGGTGGTCGTTGTCTCAGTAACTCCCCCTAGAGAAGGTCTTTCTCCTGGTGGTATCACAAGTTGGTTGTCGCGTCGGTTATTACCCGTGGAGCCCAGCGTGCATAAGAAAGATCGTCTCTCGCATGAAATATTTTTAAATTTGTTGGAGACACGCAAAAACACGTGCGTGCATATTTGAGCGCGCGTGCGATCCTTTTTGGGTGTGCGTGCATATTCGAGCATGCGTTCTTTTTTGAGCGTGTCGGAAACACGCTTCAGCGCGTCGGATACCCAAGTCAACGCGTGCCTGTTGATGGTAACGGGCGCTAGTTTTTTCAAAATTTGTGGGAGACACGCCCAAACGTCTTTCTTAAGCTAACAAAAAAGCCGCAACCTTCCGAAAAGAGCTCCGAGAACAGATCTGAGATCTGAGCCGCGCGGGGAATTATGCCGGCCCAAAAAAGGCAATGCAGAACAAACACGCTCTTACCGTGTTTCCAACATTCCGTAAAGCCCTCATGGGCATTATATAATTCCCTACGCGTAGCTATGGTTGTTTATGTTTTTCTCTCACCACCAAAGTCATGTCGACTCAAAAGTACTACTCCTACGTGGACGGATTCGTCGTTCGTAAGGGCGGCCAAGTTGTCCACCCGGATGCAACCAAGCTTGAGACCGGTCTATCTTCAAAAAGGTATGCTGAGTATTTGGACAATGGTCTGGAGAGCCTCGACAGGTACTTTGCTACTCGAGGAGGCGTATTTATGCTTCCTGGCGATCGCGAAATTTTTCGCCGTGTCAAATTGAAAAGATTGAGAGTCAGGCGCGAGGGGAATGAGCTGGTCAAATGCAGAAGAAAGAACGAACCCGGAAGAGTTGTCGAAGGGTTCAGAATCTTTGGTGTTGGGAGCAAGGTACGCCATGTGGTCTGGCTGTGCCGTCCGTTACGCGAGAATTCGCAGGTCGTCGCGCTGGAAGATCATGTCCCGGAGAAAAATTACTCCGGACTCAGCAAGGAGAGTAGTTTTTTGGAGAGATCGTTCCACCTGTCTCAGAATCCCTTCGACGCGGAACAGGTGGACTTCATCAAGTCAAATATCACCCCAGTGGCGAGATCGAACCTGCTCGATGAACTGAAAGCAATTTTTTTGACCATGCTCAATCACCGGATGAGATCCCCAGACAGGGACAGTCTGATCTTGGTGAAGTCGTTTTTATTTTCCGAAGAAAAAACCAAGGCAGTCAAGGAAATCTCCCCGCGTACTGCAGTGGACTATTCAAAGTTGGTTCTGATGTTCTATGTGATGTTACTGAATCATATGGAGCTGTTTTCTCTGCATCTCGGAGAATTGGATCTCTTGAGCACCAGAGTGGGAGAAAAGTACAGAATCAAAGAGAAATGTGCGTTGTTGAGCAAGTTTTTCCGGTCGTTCCTAACATCTGAGAATTTTGAAACCTTCAGTGCGCTACTGGTCCGATCTTTTTACGAACTTCCCGACTTCGAAGCAATGCAGACCTATTATGTCATCAGAACGATCAACGCTTTGAAGACGTTTTTCAAATTGGCAATATTTTTTGGAGAAAATGGCGCTCATACGTGCAATATCATGTTTGATATGTCCAATTACGTGAACGACCCCACGAGTCCGATAGGATATTTATACCGGATAGGCCGGGCTCTGGTTCGGTTATTGTTGAGAATGACGGGTCTGGAACGGTTTCTGGGACGTATATCGGTGCCGACTACGTCAAAAAGACGTACGATGGCGCAGTCAAAGTTTTCAACGAAGCAGTGGCAGATCTTCTTTTCAATACCGACAGCTCGCGGACACCCGACGAGGTGTTTATGCGGCTTGAAGATGTGGAACCTCCAAAAGCCAAGATGAAGTCGTTTGTCGAGAGGTACCCGCTGGAAGTCCGCGAGATGTGCCAGATCTGGGTGAGCGCGAGTACTTTGAAAACAGATGGCCGGAAGATTTTGGGAAACATCAACCGCATGGGAGAGGCGCTCATGGTTGCCGTGCACTATGGCACGGGAATCCGGATCCGATTCACCGAGCTGCAAATACTGGCCTTTTCTGGACCCAATGGGAGTATGGAGTTTGACATCGACCGAAAGCAAGTGTATTTCAGGTTGTGGTATTCAAAGAACCTGAGAGCCCCAAACAATGTGATTTGGCTGAACGACGCGCTGACAAAGATGATGTTATACTATATAATGACAGTGAGACCGCTGATGTATCAAGTGTTTGAGCAGCGGGAGGTGAGATTGATTACAATGGTTTATCAATCAAATGTGCTCGAGTACCTTCGGGACCTAGTGGATGAAGTGGGAGGCGGCGACGCCGCAGGCGGCGACGCGGAAGAGGTCGACGTGGAAGAAGCAGAAACAGACCCTGACAGAACCCTTGTGGACGGAGAAGGTTGGGAAGAGTTTGTTTGCACCCACGTTTTTGTGCACGCCGTCATCACGGACGATACTTCCGTCACCGGGATCAAACTGACTTCAAGAGCAAGATATACCGGGACGGTGATCGGAATCCATGGGAGAGAAAACCAAGTTGGAATTCGCAAAATGAGACACTAGACTGCCGCTTCGCGGCAGTCGGGTTTGTTAGCAATTTCGCGCATAGTTAAGGACCATCCGGGGGGTAATAAACACAATTG
>JANIVM010000020.1:0-161822 GCA_030555865.1 Ogataea corticis | reverse complement strand
CTGTCACTCTCTCACACTCGCCATCATCGAGTGCAGTGCATGTGCTGCTGTCGCACTCCCTACTTCCTCTTCTACTCAGATCTCGCTGCGTTGACGCTTACGTAAGTCTGTCGTGTGTATCTCTTTGTTTTTTTTTTTTTTTTAATGCCCTCCAATCCCCATTGTGAGAGACTTTCATGCTAAGAAATTGGGTTTTCTTGATCAAAAGTGTCAGAAGATCTTCTTCACTGAGAAAAATGGAAACGGACTTCAAGGCCAAAGGTACCATAGAGAGTAATGGTCACAATAACTCTAGGATCAGATATGAGGATTGGACGAAGGACCAACTGATCGATAGAATAAAGTCTCTCGAAAGTCAGCCTTCAATAGAGCTGAAAAATGCATTGCGCACCACTACTGAAACCAAGATAGAGACAGTCATCACGGGAAAGTTACAGAAGAAGAAGAAGAAGAAGATCTTTGATTTCTCGAACTATAACAAAAGGTTTGTAGCTTTGAAGTTTGCATACCTCGGCTGGAACTACCAGGGCTTGGCGATGCAATCAGAAGCCACAGAGCTACCAACGGTCGAGCACAAAATTTTCGAAGCGCTCAACAAACTCAAGCTGGTTAATTCGTTCAATCCTCAAGATTGCAAATTCAGTAGATGCGGGAGAACAGACAGGGGTGTGAGTGCCATGAATCAGGTCATATCGTTGGAGCTAAGGTCAAATCTCACATCAGAAGAGCTCAATGATCCAAAAAACGACGAAAAAGAAATAGACTACTTGAATATCCTCAACCGATCGTTACCGTCAGACATCAAATTTCACTCAATCTGTTTGAGGACTCCGGCTGGTTTTGATGCAAGATTCAGTTGCACATTCAGGCACTACAAGTACATATTTGATGGCTCTCGACTGAATATTCCCAAAATGCAGGAAGCGGCACAATACTTCCTTGGAGACAATGATTTTCGAAACTTTTGCAAGATTGATGCTTCCAAGCAGATTTGCAATTTTACGAGATCTATCCTGATGTCAAAGATCACTCCAATCGAAGAGAAACCAGGGTACTATCTGTTCGATTTGCAAGGAACTGCGTTTTTGTGGCACCAAGTCAGATGTATGGTGTCTGTTTTGCTAACAGTCGGACAAGAGTTGGAGGAGCCCGAAATTGTTAGAAAGTTGCTTAATGTATCAGAAATTGAAAGCAGACCTGTTTACAACATGGCTCACGATATCCCATTGATCCTTTTTGATTGCGGATTCAACAATTCCGATCTCATATGGACATCCAGGAAAAGCAGATACGTTTCAAATGATCTGGATATGAATGGAGTATGGAGTGATCTTCAAATCAAATCGCTTGTGTCCAGTTACATGAAAAGCATCATTTTCAAGGATCCACCTATTGGCAATGACAAATTGATAATCAATCTGGGTGACGGAATTGGGCAGCCAGTCAAGAAGTATACTCCCCTCGAAAAAAGGCCCAGACTGGAGACAGCAGAAAGTATAAATCTTAGATGGAAGAGCAAAAAAAAGGTCTCCCGGTAGTGTGGATTAAAACAAGGCCACGCTCTGAATCGGACGCTTTTTTTTTTTTTTTTTGGAACAAATAAACTGCATATGTGGGCTAAATAGAGAGTTTGAACAGAAAGTGAAGCCGAGGAGCACCAAGGCATAACGCAATTCGACTACCTTGGGCACTCAACAGAATGGATCAGCTTCTTGCAAAAGCTGGAAGTCAGATGGTCACTTTTGCCGTTAGGTCGGGAGTTCAAATTGCCTCTTCCTATGTCATCAAATCCGTGGGCAAACTAATGGACAACGTTCCAGAAGAAGACAAAAGACGAACCGAGAAGCTTAAAAATACGTTGACAACAAGAATTGAAATCGTTTCTTATGCCATTGAGCTTATCCAGTTGGTTGCAGCGAGAGGCAATACTAATCTTGAAAGTACACTTAGATTGACCAAAGATTTGAAAGAAGACATTGATGACTTCCAGGAGAAAATTGAGGATATCATGGGAGAGTTCTCCGATAATAAGAAGTTGACAAAGATCTTATGCCAAGACTTTCAAGCCCAAATGAACTGGTTACTGGCAAGGATTGAAAAAGCAATTCCAATCATCAATTTGGCATTGACTACTTCGGGTGCAAACTTGAATGGCAATTTGAGCAGTTATGTCTCTCCAGGGATTCTTTTAAACTCTACAGTGATTATTAACGAGGCAGATAAGATTTTCGAAGAAACCCAAAAAGCTACTCAAGTTGGGCCTACTTTCATGCTCACCCTGTATGACATATTCTACAATCCTTCAAGAGCTTCGCAGAGGAAAAACGAAATAACATGGAAGGAGAAGTTCCCCAAGTGCACTCTCCGTATTCTTAGAATTCCTAAAGATGATGAGAGGTATCATTACGAAATGCATATATCTGAAAGATATGATGATGGCAGGTATCACGATCTTTCGGATGGTGAACCCGGACAAATGTCAATGCAAGTACAAAGCATCAGAAAACTTTTTTTTACAGCTTCTGGGAGATTGCTCAAACTGAACGAGAGAACTTCTCCGGTCTTAGTGCTGAAGATTAAGAGCCAGCAAACTGATACAACGATATCCTCATCTACTGATGAAACCAATGAAGCTGAGAGCTCCAAATTCCGGTGGCTTGCACTTGGCGACTACGAAGGCGAGACAAGTGACTCGGAGGACAGTGAAAGTGATGATGATCAAAGTTCAGGCCCCACGTTTGAAACAAAGTCATCGATTAGCCAGAGTACTGAAAGCTCCACAAGCAACGCAACAGGATCTTTTCTGTCAAAGCTGGAATATCTCATTAGACTGCTGGCATTGCAAGTGAAAGATCAAACATCTTTGTTGAAAGTCAAAGACGAAAGGCTGCGAGTTTATCTGAATGATGAGAATTTTGAATCAGACACGAAGAGCGCCGAAGGTGAGCTGGTCGAGAATATTGGCAAGCTTACAATCTAAGATTCTGCCAAACTATCAAGGTTTGTGCTTATTGCATGTAGTGGCCATAGAAGAGCCTGCACTACTCGGTGTTCATGTTAAGGGTAATATCGCGAGTGTTTTCACACTAAAGAGTGTGCCGTTCATTTTTTTTTTTTTTTTTTTTTTTTTCAAAATGGTTCGAAATCTGTATCTTACTGTCTTCACATTGAAAGAAGCTGCGATCGTAAACCTCAAAACTCGCTTAACCAAGATCCAATAACACACGAGAAAATGGTGAATATATCTGAGAAAATCAAAGAGATCCAAGATGAGATGGCGAAGACCCAGAAAAATAAAGCCACAGAGTATCACCTGGGTCTATTGAAGGGGAAGTTGGCCAAATATAGGAGGATGCTACTAGAGCCGGAAGGTGGCGCAGGATCTGGGGGCAAGGGTCAGGGATTTGAAGTCAGCAAGTCCGGAGATGCAAGAATATGTCTTATTGGCTATCCGTCGGTGGGAAAATCTTCATTTCTTTCAAAAGTGACGAAAACGAAGTCGGAAGCAGCAGCTTATGAGTTCACAACTCTTACATCAGTTCCCGGTGTGCTCGAATATGAAGGGGCTGAGATACAGGTTGTTGATTTGCCGGGTATCATCAAAGGGGCCAGCGAAGGTAAGGGGCGAGGAAGACAGGTTATTGCCACTGCCAAGACAGCAGATTTGATATTGATGGTTCTGGATGCAACCAAACCTGCGGAACAGAGAAATCATCTGGAAAGAGAGCTTGAGGCTATCGGAATCAGATTGAATAAAGATAGACCAAACCTCTCGATCAGGCTCAAGAAGACTGGTGGGATCAAACTCAACTCTATGACGACTCCGAAACATCTTGACGAAAGACTCGTTTCTTCCATTTTGAAGGATTACAAAGTTCACAATGCTGATGTCATGGTGAGGGATGAAAATGTTACGGTTGATGATCTCATTGACATTATAAATGAACAACATGTGGTTTACGTCCCATGCTTGTATGTCTACAACAAGATTGATGCGGTCTCCCTGGAGGAAGTGGACAAGATTGCTAGAGAACCCAACACAGTTGTCATGTCTTGTGAAATGGATCTCTCCATCAACGATGTGGTGGAGGAGATCTGGTACAGACTCAATTTGCTCCGGCTGTACACCAAAAGAAGGGGTGTTCAGCCCAACTTTGGCGATCCAATGGTGGTCAGAAGTAACTCGACAGTCGAGGATGTTTGCAATTCCATCCATAAAGATTTCAAAGAGAAATTCAAGTACGCTCTTGTTTGGGGTTCGTCATCGAAATTTGGGAATGCACCTCAGAAATGTGGGCTGAGCCATCGTGTGCACGACCAGGATGTGATTTCCATCTTCACGAGGAAATAACCCTCAACTTCTCTTTTTCAATTTGGAGTCGAGAGTTTCTATCCAAGAACATATTTCCTTCCTGTTGATGGAATGCAGCTCTTCGTTTGATTGTAAGCTTGCTTCAATTCCTTGTAACTTTGATTCCCAACTTAACATCTCTCTGCGCATCTTTTCGAATTCTGTATGCATATTATCGATAAATTCCACTGAAGTAGAGCAGGATAACAACAATTCATTTGTTGATCTCAGCCTGAGAAGGGATAACTCCAGAAACCTCTCCGTGTCGGGAATTTGCGTTAGCTTGTTATAAAGATCATTGATCCTTTTCTCGTTGACTGAAGTTTCGAAAGAGTTGTTGTTATCGACTCGGTTGGAATCTCTCATGTATGCTTTCGCTTTACCATTCAAGTCATCAACCAAGCGTTTCACTTCAGACATCGAGAAGTTAGGATCTGTTATCAAGCCTATGCGTCTATTGATATCATTGATTGAGGATTGTAATGACACTCCCGCGTCTTTTTCTACCACCCCAAGTTGGATTTCAATTGCTGTGAGTCTATTAGTGATTTCCATTAGTTTGATCTGATTATCATTTGCCTCTTTATCAATAATTTTAATGTTCGTTTTGGCTATGAACTTATTCAGTTCATTCTTGATATTTCGAATTCGGTTTTCAGTTTCATGATCCAGTCTGTCCAACAAACCCGTCAGATCAACACTTGGTGACAGTGCAAGTACATTTTTCGTTTCCAACTCTAGGGTCCTTTTGTGCAGTTCCAGGAGTTGCGTTTCGAGACTCGAGTTATCGTGTTCCACTCTATCAGACGAGGCCGTTAATTCGTTGGAAAGCTGTTTCTCAAAGTTCTCTTTGAAGTTGAAAGGAAGGGTGTCGCAGTCGGTCTGATTTTTACAGACGTTTTGGTCTAGCATGTCGATGGTAACCAAATCACTCATCTGTTCCTCCACATCGGACGACTCGAACACCTCAAGTTCTTGCACTGGAGCAGGCACATCTTCAGAGTAAAAGTCTTGGTCGGACATTATCTGTTTCCGTAGGAAGCTGAGTAGCAATGTTAGCTTCAATCTCAGACGCAAATGATTTTATAAAGGTTGGTTATATCTATCTTATCACTCCAAAAAAAAAAAAAAACCGACGCCAAAACGCGTCATTCATACATTTAACTCAATATAATATATATGATAGAATTATTATACAATACTTCATTTTTTTGACGCTTTCGAAGTGAAAATCACAAAATAAAGTCTCTTGTCAAGACTGAAATGCCTGCGGTGGAAGTTGCGTTTTAGAGTTTCCAAAATTCTGCCCAGCCAACTCATAGTTCCAGTTGCTTTGTTCACAAAGCATCAAAGTGAAGTCCAAGGTGAGCCGTGTTTCGCTCATAACCCTCAGAACAAGTTGTTGCTGTTCGACTGACAGATTGCTGGCAATTTCGGAAGGGAGAGTGTTTTGAGCAATAGGAACTTGAGGAACAACTGAGGATGCACCAACTGTTGGCTGTCCGTCGTGCTTTGACTTTGATGAAACCGCTGATGAGGTAATCCAAGCTTTATTCGATGAAAAAGTCTTGATGAGTAACATATCCGAAGCCACTATGAAGGAACCATTCATGCCAGCGACCACAATGAAGGTTCTGTCAAAAGACCTTTTTTCTAAAGAGTCCTTATGCTGGGCTGTATTGTTGAATTTGCTTGACTGCCTACCCTTGACATGCTGACTTTGTGTGAGGTCTATTTCCGGCGGTGCGACTTCTTCGAACTCCCCGTGGAGCAAAACTTGCATTCCATTCAAGAGGGGATAAGATATGACTTCCATGGAATACAATGACGGATTCTCGAGCAACGTGTGCTTGGTTTTGGGTAAAGAACGAAAGCTTTGAGCAATGCTATCTTTACCTTTGGAAAGTTTGGTCATTCTTTGTTTAACTCCGGAAACTCTCATCAAGTTTCTAGAGTTTGCAATGTAGTAGCCCCAAGAGCCTGCGGCTGAGACAGGGTGACGATTGAATGTGCTGTTTGTAGTACTGGCGGTTGATGGTTCTCCAATATGAGCAGTATCAAAATGACAGGAGAACTGCGACTCCTCAGTATAAAGTTGTAACAAATCGATTCTTTTCTTGTCCCACAAGTCCAAATACGACGAAATGAAACTAGTTGCCGCTTTTTGTAGGTCATCATTCTCGAAAAACATTGGTTTAGATGGTGCCGGGAAAGTCAGTATAGAGTTTAACTTGGCTTCATCTCTCACGGGGTGACCATCCAAAACCACCAGTCGGGGGAATGCTCTAACAATGTCCGCGTGGACGTTGCTAGTCATCAATGGATTGCCTGCGGCGATCAGCTCCCGCAAAAACAAGAATTTGTTTTTCAGTCTTTCGAAGAAATCCAATTTGGCTATGGCATTGTTGGATAAAGCAAGATTTCTCAAGCTTGGGAAGGCCAAAGCAAGCTCCAACAAATCTTTCGGACTTTCGCCAAGTTGGTTGTTGGAAAGATTTATCGAGTCAACTTGCATTTTGTCTTGCGATGCCAGCTTGAATAATGCCATGAAGAACTTGGATGAAGTACTCGCGTTGGAAAAGAAGCCTTGACGGACTAAATCATTGTCACTCCTCATATTCTCCAAGTTCAACAATTTGAGATTAGGATCGTACCTTGATTTGAGCACTGACCTTAAAAGCTGAACGGTTTTTCCCCCCGTACTGTCGGATGTCAAACCAATACCTTCCAGCATTTTCACTTTCAGACTGTCTCCAGCAAATCGTATACCAGAGCATCTCTCCAAATCAATGCCTTCTCGTCTATTTCTCACGGTAGCTCTCAAAGCACCAGTAGCGTTGTCTACCGTGACATTTTGTAATGCAATTTTGGTCTTCCGACTGATGAAACTCACCAAATCCTGCTGAGAGGCATTTTGCCAACCATATATTTCAACTGCAACAGCATTTTGAGAAGCATACTGGTTAGCTCTGTCTAAGCTATCTTGAGGATTTCTGAAACCTCCTTGAGAGCCACCAAAGCCTCTATTGTTGCCTCTTCCCCTATACATCTGAGCAATCAAATTTTATCACTTGATGAATAGAAACGCAAGTTCTTCCAACCTCAATTAATGTAGCTACCTCGCTTTCAATAGGTACTCAACCGCCATTTTTTTTTCAAATCTAGTGAAAAAAAAATCCAGACGAAAATTCATTATTTTTTGAGCTCACTATGAACTTGACAGAAAAAGAGCAGTGCTACGTAACCATGAGATTAAGTACATGAGTAAAGTAAATCATTCACTTTACGACTGACCACCGTGCATTGATGATCCTTACCATATCTCCATAGATCATTCAACTCGTATTCGTATGACTGAGATATATAATTGAGCAGTTCCGACTACGAATAAGTCGCGTTCTCAACTTCAGTTAAACGCACCTGAAGTGATAACCGTCGAAAAACAAAAAAAAACATGTTCCCAGGAAATCTTTTAACCCCGTTTGAGTAAAAAGTGGGTGACTCGATAACAGGGGAAAACCTAACAATTCTTTCCCAACTGGTCCAAGACTCTTGAGTACCGCAGTCGCCTTTGCGATGTTGATCAATCGCGTGGGTACGATCAGACGTCGAACTTTAGCCAATCCAGGTCTGTCAGCACAACCTTGTTGGTTTCTTCAATTGTCGATGACATGTCACGAGAATCAGGCTTCGCATTTTCCAATGCCACCATTCCCGTGCTCAAATTGCTATGATTGGTGACCGAAGACCTGTTGATCGACCCAACTGATCCTCTGTTGTGATTTTTGCCCAATGAAAGTTGACGACCCCCAGATTGTCCAAATTGTAGCGACGACTGAGATGCCGATGTTGCTGAAGATGATTGTGGTTGTAATCCCCTTTTGGAATTAATGGATTGGTACAAGTTTGAAGACATCGAGTTGTGCCTGGAAAGCGAAGAAGGCGGAAGAGCAGAGGTGGATGGAGAGGGAGTGTTGAACGGGGAAGAAGGGGAGATAGATGTCATTCCAGTGTAGCTGTTGGTGGATGGGGATGAAGGATTTGATGTGGTTTGCATCGTCAGTCCTATTCTCGACTTTTTTCTTTTGAACTGCGGGATATCCTGAGGTTGCGACATATTTGTCAAATGCTGGCTGTTTCCCGGAGAGTATGACACAGGGGAGTTTGAAGCCGTTGGAGTAGTACTCAAAGGCGTGCAAGGGTTGGAAGAGTTGACTCTCAAAGACGGTTTAGGTAAAATCGGCACGTTCTTTGGACGAGATGATGACGGCCCTATATTGTTCATCCCGGTTTGCTGCTGGAAAACAAAGGGTGCTTGTTTTTGGCTTTTGAAGTGAAAATGTTGGTTCGGGATAGGAGGGGCTATTAGGAATGGTTGAGAAGGAAAGCTTTGGGGGAAGAATCCACCGTTATTGTTCATCGGAGAGTTTGCGGCAACAGCAAAAGGAAACTGTGGTTGCGGCATAGTCCCCATATGATTCGTGAAGGATGATGAATGGAAAGAAATGTTGGACCCACTAGTATTTCCCAAGCGATTGCTATAAAAGCCAGACTGCGCAGAACCTAGCGACTGTCTCTTGGAATTGCGCTTTTTGATGACATCAGTTTTTAGAGATAACGGCCTCATGGTTCCATGCAATTTTTGGAAGAGACCACATGCGTTGCAAAGGGTGTTGCCCTGTGAATCTCTCCGCCAAAGAGGCGTTTTGGTTGTACTGCAGTTAGAGCACTTGGAAAGTGGCTTGTTCGTCATGGATATATCAGACATGTCGGACATACTTGGGGCTGAGCTCGAGATTCTCAAATTTTCAGTGTGGGTGACAGATAAATTAAGGTCGGATCGATGTGTAGACGACTTCGGAGACAAACTTTCAGATTGTGAACTTTCGGTAGTCTGCTTGAAAACAGATTTTGGTGAAACCTCCTCTTCTTTGATGAGCGTTGACTGTTTTCTATCAAGAGTTTGTTTGGAGAGAACGTTTGTATGATTTGAGGAGACAGATGGGGATGATTTGATATGTGCCAAGTCGAATGGATTACCTGGCTGCTTGCGCTTGATTCCCTTGAGAAACTCAAATTCATAGTCTGTTGAGAGCAGTTTGTCGTTCTTTAAGTCCAATAAGTCTTCGATATTCAATTGGAGGTTTTCTGTTGTATCCTTGAACTTCTTGTTGGCGCAGCTTTTGGGGCTATCCGACATTGACATAGGCGTGATCATGCTGTTGTTGTTGCAGTTATTCAAAGAGCTCGTAGAGTTGCCGTTGCTGCGGCCAAAATTGCCACCTTGCGACTCACCAGGAGGTGTTATCAGACTGGTACTTCCATTTGATACGTTAAGGTTTGCAACATCTGCTGGGGCTGTTTTGCTGCTCTTGTTATTTGGATAATATCTTGGCGACGCGGATATCAAAGAGGAAGAAGTTGGAGTCAAAAATGACTCATCAACGATCATTTCGTCATTAATCATTGGCTTGAGTGTTTTAATGCTTTGTATTTTTGCCGACTCTTCCCTCAAGCTTCTGTTTTCTATCCGGGGATACAAGGGAAGAAGCTTTTTGGCCGAGGAATAAATGTCCCAGATTGAGTTGTACTCCATTTTGGGATCGAAAAGTGTTGATATTCACGTAAGCAATGGCGATGAAGTAATCAAGACTATACCTTTGTTTGAAACAACAGTTATAGAGCTGAGGTACAACTGATGGCTATTGCGGATTCTTGGTTCAACGGTGGGCTAAGCAAAGAAAATGTTCAAACAAGTGAAATCCGATTTGTTGCCAGCTTGGGACAATGTTCCTGTCGAGTATAGAAACTGCTTGTGTCGGGTAGGAAGGAATTAGTAGCAGAAAGCGATACCTTTTCCAAGTAAACTTCCAGTCAAAGGAATGGTACGACCAATTTCTAGTTTTGAATAAAAAAATTTTTTTACTCTTCACAAAGGAAAAAAAAAAAAAGCTGCTTACACTTTGGCTTGCAGTTCTGCAAGAAATAGAGGCACTACACTACAAATGGTTTTTACGAGATATGTCGTATTTAGGACAGCAACAGACTCAAGCCTAAAGTCAATAGTGGAAAAGATCTTACTCATGCAAATTTTAGCAAATTCTGCGCACCTTGCAGTTGGACTCGCACTTGGCGAAGGACTGCCTATTTTGGTGAACATCGCTTCACTGCAGAATTCGGCACTACGCAAACTAGTAAAAGACGCGCCCGGCTTAAGGCATTTGTAGACCAGGCGTTGCGCTTAGATTTGCCAAACTTACATCTGTAAAGCTTATCAAGAGACACCCAGAACAGAATTGTTCAACGTCAAAAAGGGCTAAAGAGCCCGTTTTAGGTCACCACCAAGACCCAGCCCCTGGTGTACGCTTTGAAAAAAACGTTTTCAAGTGATTAAAGATTGCTCAGAGCTTAACTGATGTAGGGTCTTGAAATGTCTTTGATCGAGTATAATGGTGTCATCTCATGGATTCTTCGAAACTCATCTTCGACGGATTATTCATGTGCGGCGGTGCCCTCTTATGCTCGAGGATCGTGATCTTCGGGTAGCCCAAAACCTCTAACCGATAAAAAAAAAACACGGCCCATCATTATGTCATATATCGGGGCTTCTTAACCTTTGCTGTCAGTTTTTGTGCAACTTTTTAGCCCACCTCCTGCTTCGAACTCGCCAACACAAAGTTATTGTTTGAGTCGTGTGCTAACCAAAATATCAAGAGGCTCACGAGGTACAATAGCATTCTTATTCTATCTATTGATATAATAAGCTCTGATAGGTTTGAAAAAGTGACCTGGTGTTAATCAATAAGAATTTATTTTGAGTCTCAGGGATACTTCAGCTTTCATTCTATGATTCTATATATCATTCAATTATTCAGGACTCCATTTTACCTATATTCCCTGTTCACGCATAGAACGACTTTTGAAACAGACGCGCTCAAGTAACCAATTAGAGTGTGTTGGATCTCTTTCATTTATCTACAGGGGTTTTTTGAGCGTGCTGGTATTATATTGTGGCTTACGTAATATTTTGATTTATTACTTGAGAGGATCAGAGCCAGAAAGAGTGACCGTGTTTGTTCTTGTGAACCTATAAAAACCTCAAGGTTTCTGTAGGGATCGGAAATCTGTAGAGTAAACACAATTACTGTTTTATGATCATGTCCGATGCTACGAGATGGAGGAGCAATGTCATCAAATAAATCTATGAAGTCAAAATCCTCAGTTTATGAAAATAACAACCACGACAAGAGTTTTGTTGCATGCCATTTTTTCTGTGACCAAAATTTGATTACAATTCTTGACTAACTGGATTATCTGGTAAGGTTGGATCATAAGGAGAAGGAATGACATAAAACGGTACTTAAACTAGGGACTTGAAAACAGTATCAACAGGTTGAGGCAAAGAATGCAATACGATCATACAATGATCCAAAGGGTGTCGAGCAAACCGGCCAACATCACCAAATCGAAGAGTGGAGTAGGTGCAGAGTATTCACAAGCATTCAAAAGCAGGGAATCAAGTTCATTTGGATCCACTAATGCTCGATGGCTTTTTTCTGTTCATGCGTTCTTTCAATCTTCTTTCTTCCTCTTCTAGGAGCGAGAGTCTGAGAGCTTCCTCAATCATCCTTTCTTCGATATCCAACTGTTCGTCTCTTGTATACCGGTTGGATGCTAGTCTCCGAGACCCACTACCGTTCCCATGGGTTCTTGCGCTTGGGTTGCGAGATTCGTCGTTGGTGTCAAGCAGCAAAGACGATGCATGTAGGGCCGTGGCTGCAGCAGATCTCCTAGCGAGCTTAGCCCTAGAATTGAGCAGCTTTTGTTCCCAGTCTGGCCTGATACGGTCAATGGTGATGACTCCAGGAGCAGTTGGAGGCAGAGATCCTCTTCTTTTCCTCTGCACTGACGCCCCCGAGTTGCTTGTGTTCATAGCCGGACCAGAATTGTTTCCTTCAAGAGATGACGATAACTGGCCGTTCGAGTTTGCTTGAAGTGTATTGTAATCAGAAAACGATCCCGACCTCTTAGGAGGAGTGCCTATAGCAGAATGTGACTTGGAAATGGCGTAACTCAGTGAAGTGCGATGGCCGTGTCCAGGCGTAAAAGCTGAGTCTCCGTCGGTGTCAGACTCCTCACTGATAACAGCATCGTTGTCACGGAAGTCGCGAGGCGCACGCCCACCAATGCCGGCTCTGAAGTTTGGAGGGGTGTACGTCACTCCAAAGTCAGACATGGCACAAAACGGACACTTGACTGGCTCACTGATGAGGTCCTCAGGGTTTTTCAGTTGGTTGGGATCCGAGTCTAGAGCGCTCTCTTCATCGTGAGGAGGGTGTGGATCCAGGCGTTTCATCTGCACAAAGCATTCCGTACAAAGGGGCTGGACACAGCAGCGCGACAGATTGAGGTTTGGCGGGTGGTGCAGGAAACAGATAGGACACTCAGTTGCGTGCCGATACAACCTCAGCAGAAGATCGTCTGATGGAATGTACTCAAAGGTCTTGATGCCGCTGTTTTGTATTGACTTATCCCTTTCGTAGCGCAGTTGAACGTCACGCTGTAGCTTGATACCCGTTTCTTTTAACTGTCTCTTGAATGCCTTGTGTTCTCTTCTTCTGTTGGAGTTCACGCTCTGGTGTATCTTGTGGTCGTCTGGATCCTCCTCCTCTTCGTCAACCTCATCCTGATTGATAGGAGCATGTAATGGCAGCGCTCTCAGATACTTCAACAACTCTTCGTCAGACCAGTTCTCGTCAAAATCCTGCAATGGCGTGTAGAATGGCGCCAGTTTGCGGTCAACGATCAATTCCCGGACTATTAGTGTTTTGTAGTTGAGCCCAAACTTGTAATTCCCATACGGAGCAAGGTATCCACCATCCACGGTTTCCGTGGCTCTCACTATAAGATCCAGCATGTGCTGTTCCTTTTGTCTTTGCTTTTCCTTGTCTTTATCCTTCTTCTTTTTTGACAAGTTGCCTAAAACCTTTGGAGATCCCAATAGGTCCTTTGACAAGGAGCCCGATTTCGGAGGCCTCGCTTCCTTTGCTGGTGCGTTACCCATTTTGGCTCTCTTGCACTCTTGTTTCCAATTTGATTACCGTTATAAGCCGGCGCACTGGATAACGGATTACTTCGAATGTTCACAAAAACCACACAAAGATGAGATAAAGGATTCAAAAAACCTAGAATCTTGGGCAAATTTTGTTTGTTTTATTTTACTCTGCTCACCCGACACCGATATTGACACACACTATGCCTCCAAAATAAATCGCCTGCCTAGCCACATGGAACACCAGTCCTAGCACGTACCCCTAGAATGGACAAGATACACGAACGATTGGCTAAATGCGACCCGCCTTCAGCTACATTACTACATTGCTTACGGTGTCCGTTCTGGCCCGCGCGACCCCACGAGAATGGCACGGTCGGCTCAGCTTTCATCTCGGCTTCGCATGTGCCAGCCTTTACCGAGAACACTGTGTCATCTTTCCGTGTCTAGATGGACCGACGCAGAGTGCTCACTAGGGACTAGATTACAATACCTGCTTACCGCCAGCCTTGCTCCAGCCTTCTCTTGTAATCAGACCTCACCACAGCATCGGTGAAACTTTTTTCCAGGTGTTCGATACTACGCAAAGATTACCCCATTTTTTGTGACCGATAGGGAATGGCAAAATTTCTGTGAAGCCAGAGATTGAAAAAGAGGGGACTTAAACGCTTTTTCAGCACAATTGCACGGGAGTTTCAGATTTTTGCTGCAGCACATAATTACCAAGCCTTTCATCCCTCAATTTCATTGCGGTAGTAGAAAGGGTTCATTAAAGGGAGTTCACAGAGTTCGGAACGCAGCGGCCTTCGCCTGAACAGAGTCAGGCTTCCTCTTGTCACCTCTTTGAAATGTCAGCGTCGAAGTCCAAAAAACGAAGCATCAGCTATGTCTTAAACCCCACAAACGATGACTCCGTTGGCTACCATTCTCTCGGAGTGAATTCCCTGCTTTACGACAAAACTAATGACGCTCTCATATCTGGAGGCCGAGACGGACTGATTTCGATGTACCATCCAGAGACTTCGTACTCAGACGAAGATCACAACGAAAAACTTCTGCACAAATCAACGGCAGAAATAAAAAGCAGCATACAAGAAAGCCTCAACAACGAAGCCAACATTGTCACTTTGGAGACAAGCATAACAGAAGGCCTTGCGAGCGCCCCAGTCCAAAAATCAGGCTACAGCCCCAAGTTGTACTCGCAATCGCATTTGGACTGGATCACAGACCTCAAACTACTGGGCTCTCTGCATACAGTCGCGTCCTGCTCTAATGATTTATCTGTCAAGCTATGGAACTACCAGACCAATACAGTGGCTACATTGGGGTGGCATAACGACTACGTCAAATGTTTATCCTACAACAATAGCGAGTTGATCTCTGGGGGTTTGGACAAAGTGATCAACCTTTGGGACATCAACAAGTTGAAAAATATCTCCAGTTACACGTTCACACAAGAACGAGGCTCTGTTTACTCGGTGAGCTCGCACGAAAACCTCATCATATCTAGCGGCCCAACACATATCATCGCGTTACACGACAAGAGAACCATGAACAAGCCTGTGAAGTCATTCGTGGGCCACACTGGGATAGTCAAGTGTCTATGCTTGAAAGAGAATGCTTTTTTGTCGGGATCATCCGACTCTACAATCAAACTTTGGGATATGAGAACCAACAGGATAATGCGAAACTTTGATATCCATAATTCCTCTGTGTGGTCGCTGCATGTCCCTGAGGACACCCCTGGTTTTGAAGTGTTTTACTCTGGAGACAAAAATGGTCTGGTTTTGAAAACGGATCTGAGATCGTCAAATTTGGAGACCTCCATATCAGCCACTGATGACTATTTGAACTCAAAACTAAACGAAAGTCTAGGAGTATCAAGTGTGGTCGCCGATTTGAGCTTGTGCTCTGCTGCTGGTTACGGCAATGGTCAATATTCTGTGCATCATCCAAGAACTTCCGGGGTGCTGAGTATCGTGGAGGGAGCAAACTCGTTGTGGACATCGACGTCAGGTTCCGATAACCAGTTCATCTCTAATTGGGCTATACCCAACACTGACGACGTGCTGGTTTATCAGGGCATAAAGCTGAACAGAAATTTGTCGATGATCAATATGAACAATCGAAACTCTCTGGAAGCCAGTGTTGGCGATGACTTTGACATTGTCAGTGAGTTCTCAAGTGAGAATTTGAACCATATTGAGGAGGCTTTGACTTCCCAGGTCAATCTACACCGCCCCACCTTTGATCTGGGTTTTTCTTACCAAGGGGAAGACTCGAGAAACGACGGAGGGGAGAATGAGGAAGGAAGTTTTGAAACCTACTTCGTGAACCTGCATGGAGGTCCAAGCTCGGAGTTTGTCTTGGCGGCTGAGTTTGATGACAGAGAAAGCAATGACGAAGCACCTCTACTAGCGAACAAATCTGGTACCAGAAAGCTCACGATTCTCTATGAGAAGCTGCCGGAGTCTTCAATTTGCTTAACCCCCTTTAATGTTTCTCCTCTCGAGACGATCAGAGGTTCTACAGGGTTGATCAAATCCAGGTTTCTAAACAATCGTCGCCACGTCATGACTATGGATGAGAACGGCCGTGTTTACATCATCGACATTCTCAAGTGCTCCATGGTCGAACAAGTGGATGCTCCGGAGTCTGGAGTGGATCTTGACGACACGTTTGATGAGCTTTCTCATAAGTTTCAAACAGAAGAAACACTTCCTATGTGGTGCACTGTTCAAACGAAGGCAGGAAAACTGATAATCACCTTGCAGGAAAACAACTTTGTGGCATGTGAGATTTACTCGGATGACTTTTACGCCAGCTACCCGGAGCAACTTTCAGAAAGCGCTGTCAGCGATTCCGAAGGAGCGGTCAGATTGAACATTGGCAAAATCGTACTACAGTCTCTTTTGAAAGATTTCGTGGAGTTTGAAAAGAAGCTAGGGAGACCAAAAACACCACGAGTCTCAGTGTCGATGGCCAACATGAGGCGCACCAACACCAACAGCTCTTCAATTTTGTCAAAGGTTATAAACAAAGAGCAGCTTGCGTCCTTCGCAAGTGTGAACGATTCAGTCGGGGAAAGAAAGACTTCAAATGATACAGATAAGGAAAAACCAAAGTTGAAGCTTTTTGGGCGAGGAAAGTCAAATTCTGCTCCGCCCACTGCGTCTGTTTCGTCACAAACTGCCGCCACAGAAGACCAGGAAAAGGTGCTCACAGGGGATGAACTCATTGAAAGTGTTGACAACTCTGCGGATTTGCTCGACTTGATAGAAAGCTCCCGTTTGACGCTGAAACCTGACAACGGAACAGTCTTCACGTTGAAAATTGAGAAAGACGTGAACATTATAGTCAACGAGAACATCAAAGCCTACGGTAACGAGACAAAGGCGTTGTACCACACATCCTTGTCTTCAATCGGTAGCAGTACTCAAGAGTTGGAAGATTTCCTACCTGTTTGGGCCTTGAAAGCACTTCTGTTCGGAAAATATCCAGCGAAAGACCCTCCAAAAGTGGGCTTTGTGCTTGTTCCAGAGTCAGAGGCTCTTGGTGTTGAGCTGGACAATACCGACTCAAACAAGTTGAATGCTACTGGGATGCTGCGTGTCTCAAAAGTGGTTGGCTTCATATTGGACAGGCTTCCGAAAGACTTACAGAATCGCAAAGTTGAGGTTATGTGTAGAGGGAAGCTTTTGGATCCAAAAATGACTCTAATGACAGTCAAAACTAGAATATGGAAAAGCAGCGGTGATGTTGAGCTCTACTTCAGGCTGGCTGAAGGGGACAAATAGGGTATAGTGTATCATTCTGAACTGATAATACCCCTGGTTACCCGGCATGAATTAAAAGTTTCTACCAAGAAAAAGTTTTTTTTTATATTCTTCCAATGTAAAATAAGAAATCAATAGCTTCGGTCCTTGGAACGAAACTCTCAGTTGTTGGCCTTTAACAATCACTGCTTCCTGTCTTCTCGCATACCAAGCCAGCATAAGCACATAGTTTTTAAACAGGTTCTGCAGCGGGGTGCGTTGAAGAATACCGAAGTTACATTTATCGACCTGTAAAGATATTCTACAATCATGGAAGACGTTGACCGAACAACCTCTCGACTCTGGAGAGCCTACAAGACCGTGAAAGAGATGGTGAAAGATAGAGGCTACTTCATCACCCAGGAGGAAATTGATGTGTCGCTCGATCAATTTAGAGAGAAGGTGTGCGATTCGATGGGTATTCCACAAAGAAAGCTGATGTCTTTCCAAGCCAATCCAACGCAGGATGCTTCTGAAAAGTACGGTGATCTTGGACCATTGTGGGTGGAGTTCTGTGACGAACCTTCAGTTGGTATTACTACCATGAAAAATTTTTGTCAACACATTGCAGACAAGAACTTCTCGACAGGAATTTTCATCTATCAGCAAAACATGACACCATCGGCAACTAAAGCTATTGCTGTTGCAGAACCCGCAACCATCGAGACATTCCAAGAGAGCGATATAATTGTCAACATTACACACCACGAACTGGTTCCAAAACACATCAGATTATCTGCCGAAGAGAAAAAGGAGCTTTTGAATAGATACAGACTCAAAGAGTCTCAGCTGCCTCGTATCCAAAGAGAGGATCCAGTTGCTCGTTATCTGGGACTGAAGAGAGGACAAGTGGTGAAAATCATTAGAAGATCGGAGACTTCTGGCCGTTACGCTTCGTACAGAATCTGTCTTTAGATTGCCAAATGGCGCAAAGGTCGAAGCAATCGAAATTGTCATTTTTGTATCATAATATATTATATAGCTCCAAACAGGGGACTTCTGCTAAAAGTTCTGTACCTACGATTTCTCATTATCATTCTCAGATCGAGCACAAAGCACCGCATCTTGTTGCCCTGTCCACCACTGCACCTGTTTCAACTTCAGGTCCTTCAAAGGACTCACCTCAACGCCGTTTTTCCCCAAATATAAAGGTCCGATTGTAATAATAATGGAATCAATCACAGGTCCAATGATCTCTTCGTCATTGAAAGTGAGCAGGTCATTTATCACAGTAGCCCCCCCTTCGACCATAACAGAGTCGAGGCCAATGTGCTTCAAGCTTTTGAGGATATTTGACCAAGACACTTTTTTGTCTTCACCCCGTGTCAGAGCAATAAGAGTGATGTTATGCTCCACACAGAACTCTTCATACCTTTTGTCCTTTGTGAGAACTTCCTCGTCCACGATTATCACAGGAGGTAAGCCCTGCTTAGCATCTGCTGTTCTTTTGAGTCTGGAGTTCAAGTAATGGTCAAAAAACTTGAATGATGGGTCGATAATGATAGGTTTTATGAAATGTTTTTTAAAATTGTAGTCTTCTTCGTCCTGTTGGGTTGTAATGAGACTCTCTTCGAATCGACAATTGAGTCCAGGATCATCCGCTAAAACAGTGTTGATGCCGACGAGTATTCCACTATGTTTGGAGCGAATGTAATGTGTCATTGTCTTGGTCTCGAGGTGTGAGATGACTGTCTGTTCCCCAGGTCTTTTGGTTATTCTCGAATCCAGGGACTGTGCATAAGTAAGCGTGACAAACGGAATCGATGGTTTAGTGGAAGTTTCGTCATATGCATGTTCGGGGGTTGCTGCCTTGTTTGTGACTGGAGGCAGATAGGGCTCGAGGAAGGCTGCGAGTGTCTTTGGAAGTGGTATAAGTGGCGCCATGGTTGAAGCTTTTATGCAAGGCGATGACTCGTACAGGTGAAGTTATATGGACACCAAACTTTGCTAATTAGTACTGATCACAATGCTAGGGCAGTTTCAATCAACTTGAACGAACATCGCTTCGTGAGTCACAAAATAGTTCTGGGATTTTTTGATTGCCCGTGCAGGACTCGACCCGCTTTTGTTTGTATAGGCGACTCTACAGGCATTTTAGTAATCGTAAATTTCTGAGACTTACGCAAGTGTTTTTTTTTGGAAGTGAGATCAGAAAATTTTTTACCTTTCATGATCCAGATCTGGTTAAATTGAACTATTACTGAACCACATTTCTGACACAAAATCAGTATCTACATGCTGCGATTGACACTAACGCTGCAGAAGCCGAATTGGGCTCGAAGTTGGCTTTCTGCCGGTTTGGCAGCCAGAAGATCCGGGTTGGTGGTTTTGAGATCCAAGACCTTCCATCACTCTGCCAGAAGCCTACAGCAGAATGAAGATGTTGATACTGATGTGCAACGGTTAACAGCCGACATGCCGAAAAAGCTTCTGCCCTTCCACAAGCAGCTGTTGGCTTTTGACGAATGCCTGTCTCACAATTGCTGGTTCGACAACTCAACAGGTCAGGTTCTCGGTGGTTTAGAAAACTACTGGAGCGCAGTGCAGAAGATCATGCCTTTGTATGACGAGCTGATTTACACGGGAGAACTCAACGATAAAAGGGTGGATGCACTGATTTCTCTGTTGAGAAACGGACTCAGATTGCAGAGAATCGAGCTCACAAACCAAAGAAAGAATCTTGACCGGGATGCACAGAGTCCGCTGCGCCAAAAACGGGAATACTTGATTGAATCCATCAAAAGAATTTCAAACGATATACTTTCACAACCCAAGATCCAGGTAGGCCCTGTGGGCTTAACGAATCTGTTCAAAGGATACAAAGACTTGGGTCTGTTCGACGAAGCAGCAGCGTTGTGGGAGAAAGGTAAAGATCACGCCAAACTCAACGCGCTGTTCACATCAGAGTCTGTTTTGGGATCTGTTTTCCAAATTCTTGTCGAAATCTCTGAGTTCGATTTCGAAGAAGTGGAGTCCATCTTCAACAAAGTCAAACAGGATAAAGTTGCTGAATGGGGACCTTCAGCAAAAGTGCATAGTGAGCTCATTATTGGCATGATCAAAGTGTGTTTGATGAAGGGAGAAACAGAAAAGGCAACAACATTGTTTAAGGACATGACAACCTCTGTTTTCAATGAATACTCAGCCAAAGATATGTCTCCGCCGTCCATTGTGAAGAGTTATATGACACAAGCTCATCTTGCATTTGTTGGATACTGTCTGGACCTTGAAACGGCAGATGCTTTCTTTGACAGTGCAGTCAGACAGACCATGCCATACGACACACCTCTCCAGATTAATTACGTGAAGCCTTATCTGGAGAACACATGGAGATTGACAAACAATTTTGAAAGGGTGAAACAGATTTGGGAAGAGACATGGAGATACAATGAGAACTCTAAAAGGTCAAACTCTTCGTTCTCGGCATCATTCAACGATGCTTTTCTTGGTATATTTTTCCAGAAATACCCTAAGTTCAACGTGGATGCAGCCAAGATGCTTAAATCAATCATTTCCTCATACAACAGCATAAGAGCGATAGACGAACCGTTTTTCAATTGTCTGCTGATCAAGTCAGCACAATGGGGGAACGCCAGGGTCTTCAAATCGATTCTGAAGGTGGCTGATCTGTACAACTTGCCAAAAACCAGTGTTTTTCACAGATGTTGCTTGAAAGCTTCGGGTGCAGTTGACGTCCCAATTCAAGATACTTTGAAACTGGTGGACGATCTGTTCGACGAAAATGTCAAAGTTGGATCCAAATACATCAGCAACGCCGACTGGCTCGCCATCAGGGACGCAACAATTCGGTCATCTCACTTGACAAATGAGCGGATAGATCTTTATTTCAAGCTTTGGAAGCTTTGCTCGCCTTATTTCGTGAATTCAAAGAACGTTAAGTCGTACAAACAGGCAGATATAAAGCTCAATCGGGCCTATTCTCGTGTTTTCAAGGAGATCAGCTCGGTGGAAACTAGTGACATCAGATTACCACAGCTAGCCTTTTTCAGAAGTATTGAAGTCAACTAGGGAGCGCTTCAGCTGACGACAGCTTTGTATATAGTCCTTGTAGTTAACAGGCTCGCATAATTCGCATGAAAGAATCCGGGGAAATTGATAAGACATCCTTACACCAGGAACACTTACTTACCGCAGGATGTAGCGGAATATATCTGAGAAAGGTATGTTAAGTGCAAGTTGATGCTAGTTTGATAAGACGTTGATATTGCTCTATTTAATAAGCCATTGCAGCAGCTGAAAGAATTGCTTGCCAGCTAGAACACCATTCGCATAAATATATCTCGTCATGGGTCTGTGCGCCTCAAAAGAACAAGAGTCTCCGAAGTTTACACAAACGCAAAAGAGGGTGGGGACTCATTCAATACCCCAGTCACAGGGCAAGCCGGTGATCAAAAAGAACACCACTACTCAGTCACAAGGTCAGAAGCTTGGTACGAAGAAGGCCGCTGCGGAAGATTACACGGCGCCGGCCGCGCAAAACGAAAAGTCATTGAATGCCAGGGAGTTGGCAGCCATAGCCGCACAAGAGAGATTTGAGAATGAAAAGAAGAAAAACCAGAAAGGAGAGTTAGGCAAGAAGCTTGCAAAGGAAACAAAGAAAACCCACAAAGATCATGCACTCGAAGCGTACGAAGAGAAGAAGAAAGTGGAACTTGTATACGACTGATCGTCACTTGTTTTATGCCACAAGGATCAGGTACTTTTGTACACTGATGAACACATATCTACCACTCGCTGTTTCGACCACGGAAGCCAACGATGCACAGAGACGAATCAATTGTAGTTCTACGGCTTTTCTTCAAACGAGGCCTTTAGACTCACGCTGAGTTTGAAAGTAGTGAGTGATGATTGATGCAGTCGTTGTAGACGAAAACACCAAAGTTGTTATTGTCTTGGATCGATTGGCAACCACCAATTCTCCGCCTCACCTCGCACAATAGAAAACCGTTCTTCTGGTTATTTTTTTTTTCCAAATAAAATCTCAGCTACATTCCTAGTGTGGAGAAAATAGAGATTTGGATCTTTCCTGATAAACAAAGCGAGATTTTTCTTAGCTCTTCGTGTTTTAGAGGGAACAAAATTGGGCATGGTGGATTCAAGCCGAAGGAGTTCGGTAGATTCGGTCAGACGCGCACCTGCCAACCGTGTTTCGGACGTGAAAAGGGTTGTCTCCACTTCAGTGGTGGTATCGGAATGCGTCCCAGGCAGGTTGACTACACCATACACTGCGAGCAATAGTGGCAAAGACGCACGAGAACTTTTGAACAGTTTGGCACGAGAGACCAATCTCAAAGACAGAAAAGTCAGGAGTGAGGTGATTGTCGATGGCAAAGATACAAATAAGATCACGGATCAGCTGGCATTTCTGGGCAACAGCAGTCATTACTCGATGAATTTTGGTGCCCCTGCGGATGATGGCGCATCAGCTTATCAAAACTCGATCTACTCGTCGAATGTTGATGTGTTGGCAAGTAAGAGAAACGTGAAAGACAAGGAGAACGAAGGTTTTATTTACCATAACGAGATCGACAGTGCTACAATCATCAACTCCGATGCGTCTAATATGCTGTTTTCTCTGCCTGGAGTGGGATCGACTCAAACCATCAACGAAGTGCCACATTCAAAGCTGTTCCGCAAACTCTCTCACAGCAGGGGACTTGACATCGATCCGGAAGGATTTGAGCCGAATGCCTTTCACCAATCCAACTTCAGGGAGAGCTGCAGTCCACTGCAGAGTCATGTATCCTCTTATCCTAAGCAATTTTTGCTGAAAAAATCGCTCATCAGACAAGGTGGGAGCTCGGTTCCTAATAACGAGAAGAACCGAAGAAACATCATTTCGCAAGTCAGAAAGGTTTCACAGAGACTGTTTAGCAACAACGCTCAAAGGAATACTTCTATAACGAACTCTGAGTATCCCAAAGGAGAGAGGGGTGAGTCTTTTTCTTCTGTTTCCCGCCCGCTTTCTCACTCGCGCAATTTTTCGCATAACCACCTGGACGATTACATTCTGGATGAAGATGATGAATTGGACGAAGCCGAATCTTTCCTGTGTCGTCCCTTCAAAAACTACGATCATAAGAACACAGATGTGAGTGAGGGACAAACACTGGTGCCCCCACACAACTATTCTGCAAGGGAAGAGCTTTTCAAAAATTATGGCTCGGTTTCTTTTAAGAGAGACTTTGACGACGACTCTTCACAGTTTCAGTACGGCTCACCACACAATTATAAGCCCGTACATTACCGACAAAACTTGATTCTGCGAACTCTTTCGGGGATGCTATACTTCTTTGTGATCGGCTCTTTCTTGATGGTGTTCGTCCGACTGGCAATTTTGAAACATTTTGACAGTCATTTGAAAAGTTTTGGTATAAATACTATTGATGGAATAATTGTGAGCAACGAGTTGCTCATTTTTGAGATTGAAGCTCGGGCTATCAACACTGACTTGCAAAACATCTATATTTGGGACATGGACCTGGACGTGTTTCTCTTGACTGACACCGCTTTTCTTGACCCTGTTGATGGATCAAAAGCGGATCGTGAATTGGCAAAGTCTGAGGTGACAATTCTTCTCGGAAACTCAGCTAAGTTTGTCACACCTCTGAACTTCCGGGGTATACTCAATAGGTCAACGAGCAGCAAGGGGCTTTGGGCCACCGCAAGGCAAGTATGGTACGCGACGAATCACAGAGACCAGATCGAGGTCGATACATCCAGAGGTGAGGTGAAGATTGTGGAGCCTGGAAAAAGATTCAAGTATAATGGAGAGCTGCTAACGAGTGAGCAGTGGTCTAGCATCTTGAATCACAACTTCAAGCTTGTCATCAGAGGTTCGTTTGCCTATCATCTACCGCTGATATCCGCTGATGAAATAATGAGTGTTTCCGCACAAGTTGAAGTGACACCAAAATCTTCTCACTGAAAGCTTCTACCGAGTAAATTGTTAATACAAACCGTATTTATAGTACTTCGGCGGCATTTTTCAACAGTAGACTGAGATCGCCTCTGCTCTTCTTTGAAATGTAGACTCCGTCTTCCTTCTCCTTTTTGACTTTCCTCAGTAGAGCTTTATCGACAGCGGGACATAGTCCTGTCTCTGGGAGCGTACAAACATCGCATCTGGGATTTTGAGGCAAGCAAACAACCTGTCCAAATCCAACAAGGGTAGGATTGATCACGGGCCATTCTTCCTTGTAGTCTCTGAGCATGCTTTCCAGATTCTTTCTGACATACTCAGGCGTGAAAGTCTTTGTTGGAGGAACCCATTTAAATATTCTCGCCATCCGGACCATATGTGTGTCGACACCAATACCCGTGCTTATGCCCCATGCTATTTGCAACAGAAGAAACCCCATCTTTGGTCCCACTCCTGGAAAAGAAGTAATCTCCTCGATAGTTTTCGGGATATCTCCATCGTATTTATCATGTACGATTTCCGCGGTCTTTTTGATGAACGAAGCTTTCCGACGGTGAAAGCCGACTTTGAAGATCATTTTGTCGAGCTCACCCTCGTCGACTTCCCGTATTGCCTGCAAACAGAGTCCGTCTTTGTAACCTTCTTTCAAAAAATGAGAATGGAGGACCTCCATAACGACAAAATTCACCTCGTCTTTAGTTTGTGACGACAACATAAGCGAAATCAGACATTGAAATCGAAACACTTTGCCTTTCACAAGACCCGAGACAGTGGTGGCCATTTTTTCGCATCCTATCGTATCCACTGGGGCCTTGATCATCGCTCTCATTTTTTTGATCTCATCATACATCGGCCAGAAGTGTGGTGGTGGTTGCGATGGCAGACCGGGATCTATTTCTGTGATGCGTGTGGTTGACTTTAGGTCGACTTTGACCTCTGAAAGACTGGCCTCGGGGATTTCAAAGTTGCTCCCGGCTAAGCTTTCATCGGCAATTTCTACTTTGATCCGCTGTCTTTTTGCTTGAGGAGATGCTTCCTTAGGTTCTTTGCCTGCCGATAATAGTGATTCTTGGTTGCCCTCTTCTCTCTTAATCTCCGTTGTGATCTTATCAACATCATTTTGAAAAGTGTCAGGGCTCTCTATTTTGACCGAGCTTCTTGTTCGCCGCTGAGCGAAATACTTGCTCGTAGTTTCTGAGCGTGCAGATCGAGTCATTATGTGCCTAGATGTGCCGTGAAGCATACGTAAATGCTCATCGACAAAAAAATGTTAGATCGAAACTCGTTTCTTTATCTAAGTATATTTTTTACTCGTGAGTAATCAAAAAATCCGTGCATCTAACAGGCTGATAAAGATCGGGTCGTTCAATAAATATTTATATATGTGAATGGACAGCCACATGAATACACACTCATGTATGCACTTGTGGTAATAAATAACCTGCTGTATTAGCAGTCTTGGTTCCAATTTAAGTCTTGAGCTTAAATTCTGCCAGGATTGGAATATGATCGCTCGGAAATTCATCGTTAGGAAAACCGGGGTATTTCTTCAGGTACTCCGAGTCCAAGTCACCCAGAACCTTGACCAATTCCAGGTTTTTGTTGTTTTTGTTGAACCAGATGTAATCTATAATTTGCTTGAAGTTTTGGGTGTAAGTTGTTTTCTTGAACCTGTCACTTTCAAACAGACTGCGATAGGGGGACTCAAACGTACTCAGGTCGTTGCGCAAAACACTGGGGATAGACCAGCCGTAATCATAGTGAAAGTTCGGATCTTCTGCCAGGTTCACTGAACCTTCAACCAAAAATTTATAGACCATAGAGTTAGGCTGGGAGTTGTAGTCTCCGACCATAAGGATGTTGAACTTCTTATTTTGAAGCATGTTCTGAAACTCAGTATCGCTCTCCAGCGAGAAAACACGCTTGATTGACCGTTTGACTAGTTTGGTAAGCACATATGTCTGCAGAAGCTTGACATCGGGGTGTTTGGGCGACCAGTAGAGATGCGTGTTGCTGACAAAAACCATCTCGCCCGAATTAATGTGTTCCAGTGCTAATACAAGAGCCACAGTGTTCCGGTTACTTGCTCGACTCTTTAGGTCTTCTGTTTGCTCAAACAGTTTCTCGTTTCCGAAGTAATCCGAATAATCCACCTTTTCGTAGTTGACTAGTCGGAACTTGTCCTTATTGAAGAATACAGAGACACCGTCCATCATTATGGGGCTCTTCTGCCAGTAATTCGATTTGCGTTTGATCTGAAACCTCGAGTCGAAGTTCTGGTCAAGGAGATACTGCTTCCAGAAATCCCGATATATTTTGTATTCCATCTCTTGAAAGCACATGATGTCACTCAGATGCGTAAGATCGTCCATATTTTTGTTGATAAGTCGAAATCGATTAGACCAGTCAATGTATTTGGATGGCAAATAGTTGTAAACACTAGTCCACATATAGTGTCTAGATAGCAAGTTGTAAGAGGACACGGTGAAATTCATAAATTGATCACTTTTCTCATTGTTGCAGTGGATCCATTCTCGGTGATTGGTGATAGAGTTACTCGATACCGTGCAGTTGAATCTTCTAAATGGCTTCACAGCCTTCATTCTTGTGATTAATTCCGTCATTCATCACCAATTATCAAGGACACTTATTTTTTTGATAAGCTGATGTAAATAAAAGATTTTTTTTCCGGGGTGATTTTGGATGAGACATCTTAGTTAACATCTCACATAGATCTCAAATTACAACGCCCACTAACTGGACGCATACTACGTTAGACAAGAAGAAGTATATGAACTAAGCATGAAAATACACAAATAAACAGAAAATTAGCCCAAAAAGCCATAGAAACATCGGGGTTTACCAAAAGACAAACAGAAAGCGTAAGCAGAGATCCAGCAGTTGAAAACAAGAAACACGAAATCTATTGATACAAGAATGCGATTTTTCTAACTTCATTTAGGTCTTCCTAGAAAAACCGCCATCTCTGAAGTCGACCTTGATTTTCTTGCTGTTGGTGGTCTTTTTAAATTCAAATCTGGAGATCAATGGCAAGTGATCAGACACAAAGTCTGCATTAGGAAGTCCAATCACTTTGTTGACATACTTCTTGTCAATCTCGCCCAGCAAGCCTTTGATGGACAAGGTCGGCGTGGAGTACCAAATGTACTCGATCACCTCTGTGTAGGTCGGTGTGAAGTTGGTGAACGGCAACTCGTTGATGGAACCATATGCAGACTTCAGGTGGAACGGATGAGAGAAGCCCTCACTGGTGTATTTTCCATAATCACGTCCTTTGACGTCGTAATGTTCCTTGACAATCCCTTGAGAGAACAGCTGGTATACAGCTGAATCAGTTTGGGAGTTGAAGTCACCACAGATGATGAGAGGTATCTTGTTAAGCTCATCTTTGGAGTTGGTGAACTTGGACGTCAACACACGCAACTCCTCCAACAGAACAGCAACTTGCATGGTCTTCACGTCGTTGAACTCAGGGTCCCAGTGCAAGTGCGTGTTTGCCAACACAATCTTCGTTCCCGTTGCAATGTGCTGCAGAATGGAAACCGAAGCGATGTTGTCCTTGTTCATGAATCTGTTGAAAATGTCGTCCGTCTTTTTGTATTTGTCCTGGCCCATGACCACTCTGCCGTACTCCAGAATCTTCTTGTCAATCAGCTCAAACATGGCAGTCTTGTAGAACGTGGCACATCCATCGACCTTCTTGGCATTCTTCTCGTTCATGGTCTTGGCTCTGCTCTTACAGTGGAAAACACCTTTGTAACCGTTGCTTTCCATCAGGGGAACCCAGTATTCTTCATAAGTTCTAGTTTCAACTTCCTGCAAGCAGACAATATTTGTTTTGTACGAAAGAATCTCTTCCGTCAACTTTTGTCTTCTGTAGTCCCAGTTCAATGCCCATGATGGAGTGTACTTGTACATCTTTGGAGTGGCATAGTGTTGACACAAAGTGTTGTAACTCATCAGTGTGAAAGCGTTATTGTCCATCGACGACAAATCATGCTCCACGGCAGGCTTGACCTCTCCTTCGCTCAGAATTGGCTCTCCATCGTCACCGATCTCGATCCACTTCCTTGGTTCTGGGGGAGGCAGTCTTGGGGCATTGTCTCTCAAGTGTATGATCAAACCTCTGGTTCCCTTGTTGGAGATTATGTCCACCAACTCACTGCTGAAGTTGGGGTTACCTTCAATTCCCAAAAATTCCAATTGGTAGAGGTTTCCGAATTCGAAAGGAACAGTCTTCAGGTCGTTCGAGAACAGATAGAGGTATTTCAGATAGAATAGCATGCCTAGCTCTTCTGGCAGCTCTGTCAACATGTTGGACGACAGATCGAGCACTCTCAAACACTTGAGCTCCAGAATTGCAGGAGGGAGTGTTTTGAGTTTGTTCCCGTTGAGGTATAGCCTTCTCAAAAAAGCGTAATCAAAGATCTTTGGTGAAATGGTCATAATCATTTGCCCACTCAAATCCAAGGCAGTCCATAGCTGTGTGTTGTTTTCCTTGATTCTGATTCTTTGATCTTCCTCCTCTTCGTCAACGGAAACATCATTTGTTGTCTTTTTGTGCTGCATAAGACCTTCATTCTGCTGATGTTGGTCTTGACTCTGTTGACTCTCTCTCACGCTCACCAAAAGTGACTTGGTGATGTCCACCAGCGACATTCCTTGCTTCACACCCCCTTCAGACAACGACATGAGCTTCCTCGAAGAGGAGGCAGCTTGGCGAGCATAGAAATGAGGTAAATTGGAGTTTCTGGAGATCTGTGCAAGCTGGACTTGATGTTGCCAATGAGTAGATGAAGCCACATTGGAGTCAACATTTATCGGGCTGAACATAGGCTGTTGTCCAAGTTGACTTTGCAAAGGTTGTTGGATATGAGCCTGGTGCAACTGGGCCAGCTGTTGCTGCTGTTGCTGCTGTTGCTGCTGTTGCTGTTGTTGTTGCTGCTGCTGCTGTTGTTGTTGCGTTGCCGCAGCCAACAGTTGTTGATGCTGTTGTTGTGGAGTGGTCGGCTGCTGCAATTGTTGGAGCTGCTGATGTAGACTCTGAAGCTGAGACTGCTGCTGACTTTGCTGTAGCTGATTGGGAGTCCTATAAGATCCTTGATACAACGTTTGTGCAAGAACCGTGGAAGGATTTAAGCCCTCAGATTGGCTTTGGGTCTGTTGCTGCTGTTGCTGCTGCATGAACCCATCTTGGAGTGAATTATATTGTTGTTGAAGCGGCTGCTGATACATGTATTGTGACTGATATGGCTGCTGTTGTTGAGGCTGTTGTTGGGGCTGTTGTGGGGTCGCCTTTTGTTGATATTGAGATGCAATGTTCATTTAAAAGCGAGACAAAAACCAAAACCAAACAACACTGTAAGAAGTACGACGCTTAGACGTTCCAAATTGATGCTATTATCGTAACACTCCTAGTTTGTTTGTTTTGTCTTGAGGTATAAGTCAAATGATTTGAAACCGTTCTCCAACGCACTTTTTATCATTCACACGCTTCCTTGATTCAATAAGCCAACCTTCAAGGAATTGCTGATCTTATGGAGTTCTTTAGTCTTTGTTAAAGCCCAAAATGCGTCAAAAGGTATGATTGAGATTGAGATTCAAAGAGGAAAATGTTCGGCGACACAATAACTGCAATATTGGATTTTTCTTCTCAATAACACCAGTACAGCCTCTATAGATGTCTGTTCAAGGTTGGGTATAGCTCAAGTTCGCTGTATACGATAGATGAAATATTTTCCGGTGGAGATTCAAATATGATTGTTATACGGACCACCAAACAATTTTCTCTAATTTTCCTTGCAACAAACTCTCCACCAACTTTCTTTATTGCGTAATAAATTACGTTTTTCTTGCTCCAAAATTCTTCCATTTGAAACATCCATACACGTCTAAATGATAGTCTAATAACTTATTGTCTTTTTTATCAATCAATGGGCTGTGTAAAAATATTTTTTTTCAGTGAAAGAAAATATTTTTTTATCAAAATTTAGAGAAACCAAATAGATTGTGCCGCTACGATAACATTGACTGTACAGTTAGAACTCAGAACTTGCTGACAGTTGATTTTGAGACTACGTCAAAAATGAGCCCAGGTCTTTCCTCCAATTGGAAGCTTCTCTCCAAAAAACAGAAGACCGAATCTAAAGGCGTGTCAAAAAAGAAGAAGCTTAAGAAGACAACAAAAAGACAGCTTGAGGAAGTTGTTGCTGACATGACTGAAAATCCAGAAGAAGAAGGCGAGACTCATAAACCAATACTCATACTCCCTGATGATTCGATCCCCGTAAGCGACCGCAAGAAAGAGATTGGAAAGTACATAAGTATGGACTGTGAGTTCGTTGGCGTGGGTCCTGATGGAGAGGTTTCCGAACTTGCACGTGTATCTGTGGTAAATTTCCACGGAATCACCATACTAGACACATTTGTCAAGCCCACACAAAAAGTGACTGATTGGCGTACCGCTGTGAGTGGTGTCTCACCGAAGAATATGAAGGATGCTATCTCGTTCAGGGACGCACAAAATAAGGTCGCCGATTTACTTGAGGGAAGAATATTGGTTGGTCATGGAATCCACCATGACCTTGAAGTTTTGAGATTGTCGCATCCGAAGAAAGCCATTAGGGACACTGCACGTCATGCATCATTCAGAGCTAAGTACGCCGCCGGAAAAACTCCATCTTTGAAGAAGCTCTGTAAGGAGATACTGGGAATTGATATTCAGGGAGCCGAGCATTCTTCCGTTGAAGATGCCAAAGCCACGATGATGATTTACAAGAGCGATAAAGACGAGTTTGAAAGACTATCCAGGAAAAACATAAGGGGACACAATACCCCGGTCAAGGTTTAGTCACGAGCCAAAATAATATATAGATAGACTCAAGCAGGTGAGAAATCAATCATGATTACATGTTGAATAGATAGATACAGTAATAGGCTATGTCCTGCTCCAAGCCTATATTGAACATTAATCCATACAGGGTGCATTTGTTGCCTCAAAAGAATATTTTTCGTGAAGACAGTCATTCTTCTTCCGCGTAGGAAGAAGAAACTCTTTCCAAAATGAGCTTCATCAACTTTGCTCTCAACCTCTTGGTGTCCGAAGGGAAATCCTCTTTCAACTCTGCTGAGTTTGGATCTGTGTATGTGAAGCCCCAATCTTTGATGCCTGCCAAACCTGAGTTTTCGACAATGGAAAGAAGCTCTGCCTTATACTCATACCGTTTTTCAAATTCCGGCAAAACAGCCATTTTTGTGGCAATCTCCATGACTATGTGCACCAGTCTTGTAGAACTAGAAGACTCGACAAACTTTCTCATCGAGGAAATAATCATGTCGTAAGACTTCCACGTCAATGTAGGGTTTCTTTCGTAAATCAGAAGGTATAAGTCCAAACACTTCACAATGATTGACTCGTCTCCCTTCTGCGAGTTGAAAAACTTACAGAGCAAGTAAGTCACGACGTGGATGTCGACAGAATTCTGCTGAAAGTAATCAAGCAAAAGCTTCGGAACTTTGAAGTTGTCTGGCAGGGAAACCATCTCTGTGTGACTGAACCCACACTCGATCAACGAGTTGGAAAGCTCAGATTCGGTTTGCGAGAAAACATAGAGGTAGAACACATAGCATGCCGCACTAATTTCAGCGGTTTTACCTGCCAGTCGATTTTCCCTCTGTCTGACGCTCAACAATTTCTTTAGACAGTCAAAGGTGATGTCTGCAGCGTAAGGGATCTGCAGACCCCGAGAGCACACACACAGCATGAGAACGTCGAAATTTTCCCTGGAAATATAAACTCCATGAGTTGCTTGTAAATCGTTCACAAGACTTCCAAACACTCTCTGCTCTTCGAACAAGAAGTCAATGAGACTTTTGTTGGAACCGGTCAAGTCCTTGGCTATCTTCTTCACCGTCGCCTTGATAAATTGGATGGCGTATTGGTAAACCATGATGTCGTCGGTCATGGCAAGAACTAAGCCAAACCAGAAGAACTGTGCAACTAGTGGAGACCCGGCCGGAAGTCCCTCAATCACCTTGGTGAACGAATGCAACAGACACATCGAGAGCGATAAGGTGTGTCTTCTGATTGGGAAAGGTCCGACAACGTACTCGCTGAAGATCTCAATCATAGAGCTTAGGAATTTGGTGACAATGCTGTGACTGACACCTTCTCTAGTCAAACTCCCCAACACCAACATAGCACGTCCTTGAAGCTGAGCGTTTGGCATGAATGCAACGTTCATCACATAGGAGTTCCACTTGACGAGTTGAACATCGCGCTGAGAAGGCTCCGAGAAATCGTTCAAAAACGAGATCAAAGACTCAGTGATCGTGGCAATCGAGTGCGCTTTGTTGACCATATCCAATCCAATCGGAACACCCGAACGTGTTTCAATGCCATCTTCACGTGTGAGTCCAAACAGCATTCTGAATCTAGCACCATCAAGTTGAGCAATTCTTTCCTTGATGGATTCACGCTGCTGACGAGTGAGATCTGACTTCGCCAGGAAAGAGTGGAAAGTTCTCACAATGAGCTTCAGAATACATTTTCTGAACTCCAATGGACCAAAATCCATGTAGATCGTCACAATGTAGAAAATATCGCTCAAAAACATCTGGACAAGAATGACAGAATCAAACACCAAAAATGCCAGGAATTTGGCCAGCACAGTGGTTTCGATCCATCTTGTGTGCGCCTCGAGCTCACTTTCATCGCTGAAAATGATGTAAGACTTTTCCCTGAGTCTTCTGATGAGCAAGCCACACACTTCCATTGTCGGGGTCAAAGGCCAGTATTTTGTGATTTCCTCCCAATCGTGTCCCTCGGCCTCGTGATCAATGGCAGCCGCGATAATCTCGTCAATGACAACCTCGACTAACCGATCCTCGAGCGACAAATGGCCCCAGATCCTCAATGCAAAAGCCAGAGTCGTTGAAGGAGTTTTCCTGCTAGCTCTGACAAACTTGCTGATGAGCTCAGATGTGCGTTGAGGACCTCTAACCGGATCTATCATGTAGACATGATGATAGATATTTTTCACCCATGGCGAAGCGTACAAGACAATTGAACTTCTGTCCTCCTCACATGCAAAATCAAGGGCTGCGAAAAATCCATGTAGGAAGTCATAAGTCAGATATGGGTGGTTCTCAGACAAATGCGTAGAGACAGAAAGGATATACTCGACGTCACCGTATGGGAAAGTCATTCCTGCAACGCTCTCGATGTGTTTTCCAACAGAAAGCCTGAAGGAGTTGATCATCGAAGCGAGTAGCGAAAAGGAGGCGTCTCTGACAGCATCCTGGTGCGACAACATTCCACTTAGATTGATGTTGATCAAATGGCCAATGAAAGTTTCAGATGTGTCTTCTTTCTCTTCTGCATACTCACTTTCGTTGACATAGCGAGACCTCGAGAAATAAAGAGTTCTCATGATTTCCACTTTCTTGCCAGATGTAAGAATGATCCTGATGCCTGATTTCGAGTCGGTCATCGAAATCTCGTTGGAGACACCCGTGTGGTTCGAAGGTGAAATATCAATCAAGTCCAGAATTGAGTAAGAGTCAACTAGATTGATCACCCTCATTTTCTGACCAAACTTGATTCTTTGAGGCTGACCAGAAAAAATCTGCATGAACTTGTTACCGATTTTCAGCTTGACAGGAACAAATCTCTTGACATCCTCTTGATAGAAACTGACATCGTGGAAAGAAACTCTAGAATCCTTCGTGACGGCGTTGGTATAGTTGATAAGACCAATCTTAGCGAGCGCTCTCTCATCATCGTTGGAGTTCACGAAAATATAGTCAGTGGAGGATTTCAATCCAGCAATTTCGAACAAAGGCTTAATTGTTTTCAACGTCAAGAAAAAAGAGTGAGAAATGTTGTAGAAGTACATTTTCTTGCAGTTATCATTCCACTTCTCATTTCCCAGCGAGACAAACAATTCTGTGGCACGATTGAAGAACGTTCCCGCGCTGTAAGATGTGCAGTCGATCAACCGGCAATGCGGGGTGTCAATGTACTTGCTCAACACTTGGAAAACTTGATAACAGTAGATTTCTGGCGTACACTCCTCGGGAAGAGACAACAAGTCGAAAATTACCAGAGGAAGACCATCCTTAGTGATCGATTCTTTGACATATTGTTGTAATACTGTATCCGTCAAGGTGATTTGCGACATGAAATCGTACAATTGGAGACCTTTTTCTGTTTTGTCGTTCTTGATACACTCTGGAATCTTGTAACCACTCACTCTTTTTGGAATTCCCAGATTTGTCATGTTCTCATCCACTTCCCTGATGATTAGGAACTTCTCCTCCACATCAGTGTCGAAAATAGGGGATGGCTGTGAATAATACTCACGAATTTTCATCCAGTGATCGTAGAAGAACGTATGGAAATAATTGACGTCCGTATTTGAATCAGGCTCAGCCTCCTCATTCTCATTGTGTTCATCTTCAATCGCGGAAGCATTATCCACTTGAGTGACTTCCAGCATGAATCGTATAATTCTCGTTCTCAAAGTCTCTAGTTCATCCTTCTTTGTTTGAAATAAAGGCAGTTTCCCAGAAACAGACGTCTCATTGGCGATTTGCTGAAGAATCCGCGCAATCTGCATCAATGACCTCTTCATAGGGATTGAACTGCCTTCTATGATATCCAGCCGCTCTGGAGCAACAATAGCTGGGTTGAACAAGCGCAAGAAGAGGAATGCTCCTAAAGCAGCGTATTTGGATTCTGGAAAAGAGATGGCTGTGGTTTCAAAGATTGTTTTTGAAATCAAACGCAATCCATGAGGCATGATGCCCACAGAATCAACAATTGCATCCACAATCAAATTCAAGTACTTCATGAACAAGCCTAGATTCATGTCTTTGGCCTCCTCATCAGTATTCGAAATCTTTTCAATCTCGAAGTACTCTTCTGTCCTTGAAAGCTGAGTGAAAACAGGCTTGAAGATGTGACTCAAATACTCGCTAGCCTCCAAATGACAGTAAATAGCCACCATTCTGGTTGCAACCGTGTTCGATCTCAAAATCTCAACAGAATCGGTAGTGGTCATGATATCAGCCTGTAAGAGGGAAGTCAAAATAGACAACTTCAATGATTTGCTGCTACTGACAGTCAAAACCGCATTTGCAAAAGCATCAACTTCCGTCATAGGACAAGCCTTGACACACGCCAACAACAGTAACCGATCGTTCGCCAAGATTTCCATTCCGTTGCTAATAATACCTGCCTTCTGTAGATCAGAATCAGTGTTCATTTGAACACTGAGGTTTTGAACAATGCTAGCGAACACATTGATGAAAGAAGAGCGGATCAACACATTCTCATGATATCCCAAGGGTAAAGCATATTTCAATCCCACCTCCGAGTTGGACTTGAGTAAATTGACAAGAGCCTGAATGATATTAGCAACAATGTTGGATGTGCGATGCTGGCTGGCTTTGTTAGAGTCTTTTGATTGAGCACTATTCAAGTTCTCCAAAACCCTAACAAAAAGATTGAAGTAGTTGGAGAAAGTCACCTCAAGGGCAAGCATCTCGTCAACATTGCTGTGAGAATTCTGGCCCAATGGATCCAATGGAAGTCTCAAGAAAATGATCTTGAGGAGAAGAGAAGTCTCAACTTTGATATCGGAATGAAGATCTTCAACTTCCTGCTCCATGAGCTCTTGATACTTTGTTTTTGCTGAGCTTTTCATAGAAGAGCCAAAGGAAATCACCTTTTTCGAGTCATCAATGGTCTCTGCAGTGCTGTGGTAATTGAACGAATCTTCCAAAAAGTTGGCCACCAATCTTGCATACTGGTTCTTTTTCATGATGTTTCCATGCATCGAAAGATCATCCAATCTTGGCAAGAACATACTCTGTAATCTGCAGAACTTGAGTTTGAGCTTCAGGAAGGCGGGGTCATTGTTGTGCTCGTCCAGTCCTTTCATCACCCGCATATTCAGTTCCCAGAAATCTTGAACATGGAAGTACAACGCTTCGTAATCAACCTGGCTCACAGCTCTCAACACTTCCACTAAAAGCTCACACAGATGATACTCTTTATTTTTCAAAGCTTTCTCAAATCTCCAATAGTTTTTGGTAAGCAGATCCAAAACCAGGCCACACAAGAATGGATGCATAGAGACACAGAGGACCTCCCGACACCTGTCTCTTTGTTTGGAATCGCTGGAGAAAAGGTTTGAAATCTCATAGCCTAAGAACAATGCCAATTTTTGCTCCAGATCAGGCCTTCTTGGATCGTTTTTGAAATCTTCGGATAGAATGATACCTCCAAGAGAAGCCACGTACTCTGGAAAGTTTTCTGTGTGCTTGGCACTCGACGTCGTGAAAGTCCGGCTTGGATCATGGGCGTAAGCCTCGTAGTTGTGAATTTTCTTCAGTTTCTCGAACATCAGCTCCCAGATCTCTATCAATGTCTCAGTGTGGACTTCAATGCGGCATAAACGGTCACGTAGCTTCTTTCTGGTAGCCATGGCACCAACGGGAAGCTTTTCAGAGAGCAGACCGTTTGCCAGATCAATGTTGTATCCGTCAAAACAGCTTCTGAGATGGTGAGGGCTGGTTACAATACGGAAGTATGCTGAGAGCAGACCAATGGAAAGTCTGTGGGTGTTCACGTCATCCGAAAAGAGACCCAAATAAATGGCCTTTTCGAAATACTGAACAAACTCGGAACAACAACCAGATTCATGGTACTTGTTGATCATCTCCGACTCTGGAAGAAAGATAGAAGTGTCCTCATAGAAGTGACGCAGCTCAAAGAACTTCGCTAGTAACAGCAGCAGCTCCTCGTGTTCTTCCCTGTTTGTGTAGATCTGAACGAAAAACTTAGAAATGCTGTCAATGTGGACGGCCATTGCAACATGTGCTCTGGCGGCTCTCAGCACAATGGTGTTGGCCGCGGTGACCGGGAAACTCAAAATGAAGCTGTTGGCTGCCCGTCTGACATGCTCATCGTCGTCAAGGATGAGCTCATCAATTGGAACGATAAACTTCTTGAAATCCGCAGCGAATTGAACTACGTCATTTGATCTGTCGATCCCGCGAGCTCTGAAGCACAAGAAGGGGAACACACGGAAAATTTCCAACATCTTGATCAATATTGTCTTCAGTAATTCATGTGTATCTTTCTTCTTCCTGACAAAGGGGATCGGATCTTGAGCTCTCGACGATGAAGTCGAAAGTGCAGCAGACGAGCCAGAAGGAGAGGAGGAAAGCTGCGTTGCAGCTTTCTTCGAGCTGGAAGAGCTTGAAGGAGTCGCTGACAATAATGAGCTGTACTTCTGCTCTCTGGGAGCCCCAATGGTAGACATGGAAGGGTTTGTAGATGAATGACCAACGTCTGATTGGCTGCTGGTAGGATTTGAGTTGACCGGCGAAGCTGCCGCAGAGCTTCCAGAAGAGGCGAGAGTGTGTCTAAATGGCCCGATAACTTTCGAAGAGAGTGCCTTCGTTTTAGACACACCCTTGAGCGAATGGTGTCCTTCAGTCACAGTTGGAGAAGGCTTCAGCTGTGGCTTGGTCGCTGGCACGCTTTTCTGGCTGTTCGCATTAGATGATGTTGATGACAAGGTGTTGATCGAATCGGTTGCAACTGTGGAAGCAGATTTCGCTTGCGCGAGAGCAATCACCCTCTTGGATTCGGAAGAATCAAGGCTCGGATTTTGCTGCAACACGTCCATTATGTCCATGACCGAGCCTTCTGAAGCTGTGCTGTCAATCGACTCGTTGTCGTTTGCAGTGGAAGAATCTGAGTTATTGTTGAGCACTGCCAACTTACGCAACACCGTGAGCATGTGAGGAGCGATTTCCTCCAGACGGGGATAGAAGCTCTCGCCCAACAAAGGCACTTGCACAATGGCTTCCAGAGCACTCGAACAGATCCAGACCGGCAACATGTGGATATCCGGTTGCTGGAACTCTGTGATAAACTTTTCAGCCACCAATGTAGGCTTCCAGAGCATACTGACAGCAACATAACTGACCCTCAGCTCATCGAAAAGCTTGAAGTCAGCATCGGCAGGGTAAAAGTCCAAGTCATCCAGATGGAACTCTTTCCCCACCTGGTCGTAGGTGTAGTCGAGGAACTGAGCCAGGGGGTTTTGGGGCTCGAAAAGGGAGGTTGAAACACCCACCATCAGCAGATTGAGCAAACTGGAGGCAGCGTTGGGGTATTTCGAAGGCAATTGCAGCAATTCTGTGATGAACTTTTGCTTCGAGTTTGATTTCCCAACGGATCGTTTGAGTGCCAAAGTAGAAGGTCTCAAGTGTCTATCATCAAGATATCTCTCGAAGTGTTTCGGCAGCATAATGAGCAACATTGCGAGAAACTCGTAGGAACTTCGTTGAAAAGCTTTGAAGTCTGCGAGTTTGTAACTGATGTCAAAAAGAGCCTCCACCTTGGTCCACAAGTCAGCGTCGTGTAAACTCTTCATAAAGTCTTTTGTTCTGGAAACTGCCCACGAATAGACGGTTTTTGCAAAGTAATGGAACAAGATGTGTTGTTGTGACTGTCTTCTGGTGATTTGTACCATCTCCTTCAACAAGGTGGCGTATTTTCCCACGTATTGTGAGTCCATATACACTATACCGAGAAACTCGCATCCGGGAACAATAAGGCAATCAAATGCGCTTCTCTTGAACTTGTACTTGATGAATTCATAGTAGTCGTCGCTGTTGCTGGCGGCAATGTAGCTGCAAATGTTTTCGCAGCTGGCGTTGATTTTGTCAATACAATGTCTGTGGACAGGGTCAATGTTGCGGAGCGGGCTTTTTGGAGCTGCAATCTGCTGGTTGGAGATTCTCTCCAAAACCGAGAAAACCTCGTCCTCGGTTCTCAAGTCCGACAGCAAAACCAACAATCGTCTCGCGACACCCGACGGTATAGCTCTCGGTCTTCCTGCGCCGTACCTGAGTCCCGTCACAGTAGTGGGCGGAACCGTGATACCACCCATGGTAATTATGCTCTGAGAGGAATCTGTAGCAAGTTCGGGCAGAACCACGTTCCAGACCCGGTCCAAAAGCGACGAAAGCAGACCGACAATGACCGTGAGCGACTCCAATGAAGCGAGTCTTCTGTGATAAAGATTTGCCTCGTTGCTGAGCTTGTTGATGTTCTCTATCGAGTGCACGGAACATGTGGTGATGTCATTGAGCCAAGTTGTGTTTGCCACTTCGGCCAGTCGGTGGCGAGATTCTATAAAGTTTGGATCCACTTCGAGCCTAGCTTTTGTCATGCCCGACCTGATTGGCAGAAGGGAGTCTATTCGGGAATACAGGGCTGCAATGAGTGTGTCCGATGTCTTGAGCACAGGCACCTTCTCTGTTTCGAAGTTGGACGACATGGTGCCGAATGCTGCTAATATGATATCAATTGGCTATGGCCAGCTTGGTAAAAATAATTTAAAGCGCAAAACACAAAACGCCTGTCACAGTCTTATCTATTAAAACCTAACCAACTGTTCTGCTGCGAGATATCTTTCTCTCCAGTGCCGATTAATTTTGGGGATTGGCTTTTTTTGTTGTTTTATTGTCTAGAGAAAGCACAAACTATTTGATCAGCCGCCACCGCGAGCCGGGGCTGGGATCTGCGCGCGGGCTGCAGATCTCGTGGGCGCTCGGGAATTCGACATGACCGTTGCCAGTGGGCCCGTTCGTTCCCAACGGCGGCTGACGGATGGGCAACTCCTGTTATCGGAAAGCACGTCATGCAGCCGGGAGCCCTGCCAAAACGGTCCAATCCAGGTTTGCTGCGTGCCACCGCACTGCGGGATTGCAGAGAACACGGCCCGGCTCGAGGCGCAACGGTTTCGCTCTTTCGCTCCGGTGCGCTGCGCGAGCGGGAATCCCGTACACGGAATGTTGCCGAAAAGAGAATGATGTCATTTACCGGTTGGTGTGAGCTTTTCGGTCTTTAGTGACATCCTTGCACGAGTGATTAGAAATATACTATTTGTGAAATAATTATACTTTTATTTAGAAAGCAAGCTTGGTGAAGAACCACTTGTTCTTACCGGCCTGGTGTCTCTCCTCAAAAGCCTTCTTGATCACCTTCTTGGCCTCCTCTCTTTGAGATGGCTCAGCAAGAGCCTCGGCGGTGACGGCGTTCTTGAAAGACTCAACTTCGAAAGAGTATCTGGTTGGCATCAAGTGGTTGTAGTTGACGAGCTTGACAAATGGCTTGATCTTGGTTCTCTTGGCAACCTTCTTGGCACCCATGGACTTGGTCACCTTGAGTGGTTGTCTCTCGACACCAGCAACAATAGCGTGAGGGAATTGGTGGGACTTGGTACCGTCGTCATGTGGTTTCACAATGACAACCTTCTTACCGGCGTATCTGCCTCTGACCACAACGGCTGTAAGGTGTTAGTAGAATTCTAGAATACTCATAAAGCAATTCTGAGATGGTGACGAGTAAGTGTTTTGGTTTATAGCCAGTGGGAATCATGCTGTAAGTGGAGGAAAACCCATGCTGAGTGAGATGTTTGGTGCAGTTTCCTCGTCTTGTTGAACAAAAATGCCTCGCTTAACTCTGCTCAACGTTCGTCTTACAAAACAGACTGTTATGGTGTCTCATTGACTCGGACGGTCTATCCAAGGTGATGTGACGTTGGCGTCTTCGGTAACGGTGTTCTTTTGATCGCCTGTGCTGTTGTTTGCTTCGTTTCGCAACCTTTTTAGCGTTGTTCTATTCAACTCGGGTGTCCACCATCTCAAATTCATCTCGCACTCCTGTCCACCGCAGAAAGCGACGTCAAGCAGTGCTGTGCTGCGCAATGTACATACCAACTTTGCCTGATTTGATAAACTTAGCCATTTTGTGTTATATGAATTATATCTAGCTGGTGATATCAAATACACTAACTTTAGATGTAAACTTGAATCACTGTAAAATTTTTATCAAGGTCAAAATTCCCCGTGTTGAAAGCAAAAGTGAGTTCAACCTGAAAAATTTGTAAAGTTGCAAGCCACCAGGAGACTCCCACCGCGGCTTTTCGCCCACTCGCGTGGTAACCTAGCGGGGGTCCCCGTGAAAATTTTCGCACGAAGGGTGAAACAAAGCGCGTGGCACACGACCTTTTTGATTGTTCTGGAAATTTTCCAGCCCGCGAACCTTTTTTGGCAGACAGTATGGCTTTGAAAAAAACGCAGTCACAGTCACACAACACCTTCCATATTGGGAAAGTAAGCACAAGCTCTTCTCTTACGTAATACACCCCCCACATTCTCTACAGACTTTTGATAAAACGCTTTGATTAAAGAAATGCGAATCACATACCATCACTTACTCACTTCTTTTTTCTGGTGGTTCTCGCCAGAAGCTTGGAGTTCATTGACGTCACCAACCGCGGCACAGACCCGTTGTTGTTAGGACCTAGAGTCTGGTTTGCTCTCGAGGACCGAGCAGGAACTCCTTGATAGTTATTTTCGTAGTCGCTGCTGCTGCTGGATCGTGAAGCGTTCGATATTGCTTTGGAGATGGCCGCCGTAATCATCGGAGAATTTTCGGATATAACCTTCTTCGTGTTTGCATCGTCATGATATGCGTTGTACTTGTATCCGTTTCCTTCTGATTCTGTTCTCATGGATGAGATGAAAGTCGTTGTATGAGGATTTGCGGGAGGAGGTTTCCGGACGGTCTTTTGCTTCTGAGTAGTGTCACTGGCGTATTGTCTGTACGGCGCACTCATGCCATTTGTATTTTCGAATCCCCCTAACAAGTCAATGTCAAGAAGTGGTGATGAGGGTGAAATATCCACAGAAAGTCTCGGAGACATACCTGTTGGAGGAGTCATTGCGGCGCTAGCAGCTTTGGAAGCAGCCTGGTGGCCTGTTGTGGTGCCAGCATCACCGGCAGGGTCGCCAGCGAGAAGCAGTTGTATGCTGCGTTCTTGCTGGTTGAAGCGCGACTTGGCCAGCGAGTTGGTCCATGCAGAAAGATCTGGTTTCTCCACTTCAAAGGCAAGCGTAATGTTGGTAGAAACTATCGCAAACAGTCCTGTAGAGACGTTTTTCGACTTGCGATCACCAATTACTTCTCTGAAATGAATATTGGAGTTTGTCAAGTCAATTTCTGTGACACACTGATACTTTTGTCTTTTTCTATCATGGTTTTCAATGAACAACATGGCACGACCAAATGAAGTGATTAGCAGAGTCCTGCTCTTGAACACAGGCTCTGTAATATGTGCCGGTTTATAAAGAAACAGACTCTTGAAACGAGATTTCTTGTCCGTGTCATCTTTGTCCCCTTCTTCCCCTTCGTGCTTCTCCGGCTCGTTTTCTTCAACGTTTGTGAACGTTATTGCGTCATCGTAGTTTGGAGCAGCGTACTGACTCGAGGCTGATGGTCTTCTAGATCCAAGAGCGTGAGTCAGCAACGATGGGTTTGAAGAGTTCAGCAGCTCCCTGTTTCTGTAACCAAGGGGAGACTCTGCCAACATCCCCTTATACTTCTTTTCGAAATTGTCAGTATGATACTTGGCAACGGATACTATGCCCGCCTTGACAACTCGCTCATCAGAATGCGTCAGGAAGTTCACCCACGTCATGTCCAAAACAGACATAGGCGGAACACTCAGCGTTTTGAAAGTAGCGGCCGAAGAGGACTTGGACTTCTGGCCGAGGGAGCTGCTCTTTTTCACAAAACTCCGAGACGTGTTCACTCGAGTATTGATCACAGGTCTAGGGATGTTGGTTCCTGGGATGACATCAACGTACCGAGGGGACTCTCGGCGAGGAGATGGTGGGGATGAGAGCGTTGATGGTGTTGAAGGAACGGTGCTAGCGCTCGTCGCTGCTGGACCTGTTGGTTTCTCGTTCAACGACATGACAATTTTTTTAGGCTTCGTGTTGACTGTTTTCTGCTTGGCCTGATTTTGTTGAATCAGGGACGAGGTGGAATTGGAGTTGGAAGAAGGCCGCGACCTTGGAAGTGGCTGCGATAACATCTTCTTCGTAGTTGCCACAGCTGCTGCAGTGGAAAGCTGTTGATTTGTAGAGCTCAAAAGTGGTAAAACTGGAGATGAGTTGACCTTTCTCGACTCCGCTAATGGATTAGGAAGGCCAAAAACAGTTGAGCTTGTGTTGGTCGAGTTCCCCGACTGTGGCGATGGTGCCCTGACCGCCGGCGCGTTGGTAGTGGCGATGTTACTTGCGGAAGCACTGCGGACGCCCGAAGAAACCAGTTTTCTGACATTGGAGCTCGACACGTTGTTGGAATTGCTGTTGAAATCGGGAATCGGGAGCATAGACTTGGCTGACATCTTATAAGGTCCAAGTTGAGGAGGTGGAACACCCCAAATGAATTCTTGATCATTCCAACGAATCTCCTTGAAGAAGTAGTGATTCTTCATTTCGTCAATGGTGATTCTGTCTCTTGGCTTCAACACCAAAATTTTCTTAACGAGATCTCTTGCAACCATAGGAAACCCAGCACTGAAGGCATATTGGAGCTTAATCACTTTTTGGAAAGTCAGGTACTCGTTAGAGGCTTTGAATGGGGGCTTACCGGCAATCATCTGGTAAATAATGCATCCCAACGCCCACACGTCGCATCCTTTACCGCAATACTTGTCGTTAAGCAGTTCTGGAGAAACGTATTCTGCCGTTCCAACAAAAGAATTGGCCTTCACATCCGTCGGATAGTTCCCGTCTACGCCCAGTTCGAGCATCTTGGCTGTACCGAAGTCGGTGATTCTTATTTTCATTTCAGAGTCCAGTAGGATATTCTCCGGCTTGATGTCTCGATGAATGATTCCATTGTGGTGCATGTAAGCAATCGCATCAATCATCTGGGCAGAGTAGTACTTCACCGACTCTTCATCCATGGTGCCATGTTTCTTGATCAAACTCAACAGTTCCCCATTTGGAGCATAATCCAGAACAAAAAAAAGACTTCGTTCGTCCTGGAACGTATAAAAAAGATGAATGATCCCATTTCGGTTTCCCAATCTGTTCAATGCGTTCTTTTCAATATTGACGTACTTCACTTTCTTCTCTCTGATGATGTGTTTCTTGTCCAAAATTTTGATCGCGTAGGCTCTATTCGTTGTGGTGTCTGTTGCCAACATGACGGTTGAGTAAGAACCTTCACCGAGTTCTTTGCCGATCTTGAAGTCTTTGATCGATTTCCGGACAATTCGTGTAGTGATATTGCCGTTTTGGTCTTGCGTCTGCTGCATAACTTGAGCAGCACCTTCGGCCTGAGACTCCAACAAAGCTTGCGAAATCAATGGACGATCTGAAATTGGTTCTTCATCGTCTTCTTCGTCCTCTTCAATCTGTTCGTCTTCGGTGGAAACAACAGCACCCGATATATACGAGTCAGTATCAACCATTGAGCCCGAATATCTTCCGGTGCTCATTCTGTAAAGCGAGTTGCCTTTGAGTCCACGCATGGAGGACACCGAATCGTCCGGAAGAGATTTGTAGGTACGTGCCAGACTTTGTTGGCTGTCGTTGGGGAGCAGTGAATCGCAGTCAAGAGGCGAATCAGCACCCATGTAATCGTCGTATAGGTCTGAAATCTCGCTCATGTTTATTGTATCGGATCTCGGGACGCCTCCAGCGGCCAAATCATTGCTGAAGCTGTTATTGCTGTTGTAAGCCATCTCGGAGTGGTAGATCTGACGAAGCTTTGGTGAATTTTGTGAGACTTCTGGTCGGAAGAGCGGATAACAATTGAGAGTACCTTGGTTTGCATGCAATTTAGAAAAGTAGTGTAGTCAACTTGCTGTGGTTGCCACCGCTGTGGAGAAACTTGGTGTGGTGTGGTGCAGACCAGCAAATGTCGATGATTCAGTGTGGAATGTCGACGAAAACCGATTGAATTGTGTTCGCCAATGGACCTTTGAATAGACCGTTCACCTGTCGGGGGTTTGGAGCTTTGTTTTGTGTACCGCAATAATAAAAAGGCCAGCCTATATTATGTGGTTGCGAAGGTTTTCTTCTTTTCTCAGCCCGCCGTACGAAAAGCCTCCAGTGGTCTTGGTGGCGTGTACGTGTGTATGCTGTACCAAATATACCCTTCCGCGCCGTGGCTGAGCAATGATGGTTCAAATCAGTGAGATATGAGGGTAAATAAACTAGTTTTTTGCGAGGCTACTTCCAACACAACAGGCTTTGTACTCCAGCAGCAGACAAAAATCACAACAACTCTTCCTCCTATTATTTTGGTAACAGGCAATTACGTCAGACTTTTATAATCAATCGCGGGGCATGAGCCCAGCCCAGCAAACCGAGTGGCAAAAACTAATTTTCTGCTGAGGAGCGAGGGGCTCACGCGACGATTAACGTCGATCGACCCGTACGACATTTGTTATAGATTGAGGGGCGTTTAAAAAGAGGGATCCTTTTGAGTGATCAAAGCATAAGGGCAAGAAGACAACAAATAGCTGAGCCCGATATGTTTCAAGGGTCAATATCAATTAGATCAACAACCGTGACTGCCGATCTTGCGGAGCTAAAAGAGTATTTGGCCAATTTGAGAGAGGAGTTGATGATTCTAGACGGAAATGGGGATCAACCCAACGCTGCAAACAGCTCACAAGAGATTTCTGAAGACTTGAAAAGTGATTGCAGCTGGCCCAGACAAGAGTCTGAGTTGCAATTGTCAAATTTCAGACCGTTACAGAAGGGGAGTCCGCCACAATTGGAGCTGGACTCCGTTGCAGAACAAAGGGGCAAAAAACCAAGGGAACACCGAGTTTCGAGGTTCTACTACATGTTACGGGAGAGCCTGGTGCTTTCATTCAAGAAAAATGGAAAAATAAGGACCCGTACAACATCAACAAGCAGTTCGACACGCCGGGGACATGCGGAGATGAACTCCGCGCATAAGATTGACGAGGAGTGTACCCTGGAAAGCATAGGAGAGGCTGATTCATTTTCTATGTTTCCCCCAGAGCAACACGGAGACATGTCAGGGAAGTTACGACAGAGATCCTCGCTTTCCAGATACAGCTCCGTTATCAGATACCCGTCTTCGGTGGTCGATGTCTATGTTGGGAACGATCTTTTCGACAGATACAGCGATTTCCAGGGACAATACAGCATGGCACGGCCACGGTCAATGACAGGAAGCGAGGACAACTATTCTCTAGCCTCGATCGTGGCTCCGGGGTCACAAGCTATACCGATCAGACGTGATTCCTTTTTGAGAAGAGGTGTGAGCAGAAGAAACACGAGAAGTCACTCCAAGAAAAGTCTACTGGCAAGAAGTTCTCTGGGTTTGGCTAGCGAGCATGAGACGACCTTGTCTCTGCAGTCACAATCGGAAGGCGAAGCTACAGAGGATGATGTGTACTCATTGCTATCGGACGGTGCTCTTTCTGAGTCTGTTTCCAGGCTCGAGGTCGAGCCCATTCTGCGCACTAGGGTGGGAAAGCCTTCACCGCAGATTCCGGACAGCCCCGTCCACGAAATTATGAGGGTCGAATCTTTGGAGGGCATTGTTGAGCAACTCGATGAGCCAAAAGACGACAACGAGGACGACGATGACGACGATGACGACGATGACGACGATGACGACGATCAAGGGTCGTATTTTTCCATCGTACAGTCGCCAGTCCACTTCTATAAATAATTTGTCGGCTCGGTTGTGCCTGGACCCTGACGCGTTTTGAGATGCTGCTTGAGGGGCTGCGGCTCAGCAGATCGCTGAACGTGTTTCGACGCGCCTTAGGGACAGCGCGCGTGATAAAATCTTGTTTCAGGTTAAAGTTTTGCAGCAGAGAGAGTACTGGGCTATGACAGGGGTGAGCAGCGAAAAGCAAGTTTGAGACACGCTATGCATCAAGATGCACCGCCTGATTACACAAAACTAAGCATGATTCAGTTTGAGGCTTGCCGAAAGTAAAACAGGTCGGTGAGATGCGCTGACTGTTTTCTGAACTGAAGTCGACAAGACATAGGGTCCGAGAAGTAGAAACCCTGACTCACGAAAGTGGAGTTCTCTACTCAACACGGTCTGCGAAACCACTCCTTTGAGAATAAGTTTTCGCGTAAGACTGGGAGATTTCCTAATTTGGTATTTCCTGCAAACTCGAAAATTTGTGAAGAAGGAGTTTTCTTTGTTTTGCTTTTCGATTTGAGAAATCGATTGACTCGTGAGGCGTGCCAAAATCGGTCAAGAGGACAATTTCTAGGATTTGCGAGGTGACTTTCAACTGGAAGCGGAAAAATACACTGGTTGTTGCTACGATTGAACTGACCAAGCTTCTGTTAACATTGAGTACCAGGTCTTATCTTCATATTCACGTTTGCGAATGTCACAACCTTCCACAGAAGCACTCAACATGAGTGCTTTCACAAACATAGGTCCAGCTCCACAACCCCCTCCGATGGGTGCCCCGACAAGCGCTTCGTTGCACAGCAAGAACTCGAGTGCGTCGTCTGGAACGAGTGGAAACTCTGGCAGCAATGTCAACGACCTTGCTTTCAATAAGCTCAGAATTCATACAACCGTCCATAGAAAGAGTGGTTGGGTTCAGGTCAAGGAGGAAGGACTCATATCATTTAGATGGCCTAAGAAGTACCTCGTCTTGAGTGAATCGAGTTTGGACTTTTACAAGAGCGACGACAAGGCAGAGCTTTGGCTTAGAATTCCTTTGCTTCACATTTCGGGATGTTTCAAGAACCAAATCAAAACAAACTGTTTCGAGGTGGTGCATAGAACACGCTCAACTTTCGTGACCGTGAAAACAGAGAAGGAGCTCAATATGTGGATTGACACGATCCTGGCTAAGTGTCCGAAAGAGGGATTCTCCAAACCTATCACTGTTACTCACGAGACACACGTTGGATACGACCCCTCGAGTGGAACACTAACGGGAGTGCCTCCAGAATGGATTGCTTTGCTCAAAGGCTCGAATATCACTTCAGAGGATCTGGCTGCAGACCCTACGGCTGTTATTGACGTGCTCAATACATACTCTGAGATGGTGAGCCCCGACCTCGGCCTGAACGACAAATTTGGCAGCGAGCAGATCTCAGGAGTCACAGCATTCAACGTCAACTCTTCGAAGGCTCCAAACAGCGAAGCTTCTTCAAAGTTTATCAATGACATGACAAAGCCTTACTCAGCATCATCAGGCGGCGAGGACAAGTATCTTCAGCCTAGAAGAGTTCCTCCTCCTCCTCCTCCACCTTCTGCAGGTGCTTCCAGTTCATCCACTGGTAGCAACCTGGTTCCAATGAGAAAAGCTCCGGTAGCCCCATCGTCTCATGCAACTCCAGGTCGCCCAATGGTTTCACCTTCGTCGAACTCTATTCCCAAACCTTTCGGGCAGGTTCCCCCAAATCCTCCTACTTTCAAGAATAATAGCGCACAAATCTCACCGACCGCTAAGTCGCTGGCCAACAAATCTGCCAACAAAATTCATCCAAACTTGAGGCTCAATACCGCTGTTAGTTCAGGAAGCATTACCGATAGCTCAAACTCGTCGCCAAGTTCTACGCGTTCGCCAGCAGATTACCATGGCTTAAGAGCTCAACTTCATTCATCAAACGAGTCCCATGGGTATTCTCCGACAACCCCTGGGTCCATGAATAGCGCATCTTCTCCAATGTCTGACAAGCCTTTCCCATCTTTGAGGGCAACTCCGAAGCACAGTCAACAGCAGTACGTTCATCAAAGGCATCAACCTCCTCACTACAGACAACCCCCACATGCTCCTCAGCAACAGCAACAACAGCATCAGCAGTATAAGCTCGCTTCACAGAAGAGCAATATGGCTATTGCAGCAGCATCTATGGCCTCTGGCTTCACAGTTCAAAAAACAAATCCATACGGCGCTCCCTTGTCTGCCAAGAATAAGACCACGCATGCTTTGACTGGTAACAAGAATGCGGGTCAGACGCAGAAAGACAAGAGGATCTCGACAATGACTGACTCGCAAATCATGGCAAAGCTTAAAAGTGTGGTGATCAACACGAATCCAGCTTCATACTTCCAGGTGATCGAGAAAGCTGGTCAGGGTGCAAGTGGATCTGTGTATCTGGCTAAGTCCTTGAAGATGAAAGGCAGACAGGTTGCTATCAAGCAGATCGACTTGAACAAACAGAGCAGGAAGGAGTTGATTGTGAATGAGATTTTGGTGATGAAGGACTCTCAGCACGATAACATTGTGAACTTTATCGAGGCTTACTTGAATGGATCTGCTGATTTGTGGGTGGTGATGGAATACATGGAAGGTGGATCTTTGACTGATGTCATTGACAACAATACAAAGATTACCGAGGCACAAATAGCGTCGATCTGCTTCGAAACGACCAAGGGATTGCAACATTTGCACAGAAAGAATTTCATCCATAGAGACATCAAGTCTGACAATGTGCTGTTGGATGCCAGAGGTAATGTGAAGATCACCGACTTTGGTTTTTGTGCTAAGCTCACTACGGAAAAGTCTAAGCGTGCCACGATGGTGGGTACTCCTTACTGGATGGCTCCTGAGGTTGTCAGACAGAAAGAGTATGATGAGAAAGTTGATGTGTGGTCCCTGGGTATCATGGCTATTGAGATGATCGAAGGAGAGCCTCCATACTTGAATGAAGAGCCACTTAAAGCGCTATATTTGATTGTTTCCAACGGTACCCCAACGCTGAAACACCCAGAGTCTTTGTCGAGTGCGATTATGGATTTCTTGAGCGTTTGTCTGTGTGTCGAGGTCAAGTACAGAGCGACGACTGATGAATTGCTGCAGCACAGATTCTTCAAGCAGGCGTGTGATACTTCTGAGCTGGCCAACTTGCTGGCTTTCAAGCAAGATAGCTCTGCCTCGCGCTGAAGAATATGAACGCCATGATGCCCCGCTATTCTATCGTTATTCAATAACATTTGTTCCGTGCGCTAAACTACTATAATCATATGTACAAACTTTTCTCATGATACCAGAGTCCTACCATCCCAGGGAATTTCCCAGGGGGTCTGTAACTTTTTCGAAGAACTCAACGCCAACCATGCCGTTAGCGTCACCGGGACACAATATGACCCCGTTCCCACTGATGTAGAACTCCAATGTGCTCTTTTTGATTTTTTCCTCGTCGAGATATATCAGCACATCAGATGACTTTCTCATTCCCGAGATCACTTCCTTTTCTTTTTCCTCCTCTTGATTAAATCCAGCATGATACTTAGGCACTCCTGACGCAAAATGGATGTGGTTTCGGCCCATTGTCTTAAGTCCTCCCGAGATTTTGATTGCCTCAAGGTGTCTTTTATAGGTTCCATGTATGATTTTGCTCGGAAGTGTTTGCGGGGTGAGTCTTTGTAAATCAAAGGAGTTTTTCACTTCCCTGATGGAATGTCCCTGAAGAGCACAAATAAAGTAAGAGAGTGACGGATCGTAATTGGAGGCCTCATTGACAGTGTTGCCGGACTTTGTGACAATTTTGAATCTCTTTTTATGGTTATTTTCAACGACCTGAAACACCTCTTCCGGTGTAGCTTTCAGAGACTTGAGCAGTCTGTTTTGGAGCACGTCTTGCAAAGAAGCAAACCCTTTTTCGTCCAGTGCAATACCCTCTGCAATTGCTTGGTGGCGCAGAAGTTTGGAAAGCGACTTAGAAATGAGAATTTCTCGAGGAGCCATAAGAGTTGAGTAAACAAATGCTTATCGGGAGTGTATTCGGATATAAAAAAAATATAAAAAAAACAAATTGATCAAATAGATTCGCACGACAAGCATTGTATTTCAGCACCAAGTCGGATCAAGAATATTAGCTTGGCGGATAAATGACGAACGTTGTCGTCACCAACACAGAAAAGGCCGGACTGGCAAAACGTGCATGCTATAGATGCCGGCGCAGAAAGACCAAGTGCCGTGTCGCGGATCGATCAGACGCCTGCGAGTCGTGCTTGAAGTCGAACTCGGAGTGTGTGTTTGTCAAAGCGTCCGACACGTCACGAAAGACACCGAAATTGAGATGGAAACACTCGACTGCTGAGTTTCTGGTTGGAGAAACGTCGCCGCCGCAGGCCACACTGGCATGCCCCGTGGATCCGCATATCACGCTTCCTCCCGAACAAATCGACTACTTCCATGAACTCTTCTTTCAGGAGTACGAGTATCTATCTGAAATGGTGCTCAAGACGAGGTATTTGCGAAACTACAGGAATAAGCTGCCCTTGACTATGTGTCTGGCGTACACTTTGTGGTCGATTGTCAGCATCTTCTCGGGAAACGACCGTCTTGCTAGACACTTCTATCGCAAAGCTGAAATGGAAACTACACGGCTGATCAACTGTGAGGAGGCAAATCGATACATGTACAATTCCGTGACTCTTGTGCAAATCTACTCGCTGCTGGCGGACATTGAGTTCCGATGCGGCATGACAATGAAGGCCCCGATCACGCTCTCACTAGCCGTGCGGATCTGTCAGTTGAACGAATTTGACGCTCTCGATTTCCGCCATCCGTTCGGAATCACAAATAAGGTTCCCGTCGAACAGGACGAGAACTTTGGGTTCCCAGAGTGGGCTCTGATGGAGGAAAAACGGAGGACTTTTTTCAAGCTTTTCGCCGTGGACAAGTATGTGGCATTGGGAAAAGGTCTTCCGTCAATGCTCTCTCCGGTTGCTATTAACACGCGGCTTCCCTCATCAATGAACCTCAACTATGTTTGTCAGTCGGATCAGCTTACCAAGGAAGACCAATTAGCCACCAGGGGTGTCACTCTGGAGGAAGGCCTGGACTCGGTCAGAAGAGGGGAGATGATGTACACGGTGAGTCCGTTCGGGATCCACGTGCTGCTCATTGCAATGATCGACGAGATCATCCGTTGGATGAGGTGCATCTGCAGCCCAAACAGAAAACTGACACAGGAGTTCATCAATTCGGTGATCATAAAGTTCAACAAGTACAACCTGGAGCTAAACTTTTTCAAGAACTCCCTCAAACCTTACGAACTCAATTTGTTCAATTACAACGATCTCGTCGCCAACTTTGTAAGCATCAAGATGATGCATTCCATTGTTTTTATTTTTTCCAACCTGCTGAAAAATCATCCAGAAGAGTTTACCCAGAACATTTCCGACATGTACTACGAAATCAAGCTGAAATGCTGTGAACTCACGACCCAGGTGACACGTGGAATGAGCCGCCCCATACTTTGCAAAGAAATGATCAAGACCCCATTGTACTATTTGGTCACCCATCACCTCTTCAAGTCGAGCTACCAGCTGGATATTATCTCCAGACAGCCAAACTGCCGTCATATCGAGGACCTCTATCTCCAGGGACTGCGGTCTGAGTTGGACAAGATGATCACGGACATTGTTGTCTCAAGACCCAATGACAGCCAGTATCTCTACGTGGAAAAGCTTGTTGAATTTCACCAACAACGGGAAATGATTGAGAATACAGACCCGTTTGACATGATTTTTTTCAAAGACTACCTCTGAATATCTCCGCGATCTCAAACTCCGAAAGTTCATCACGTGACAGAACAATAGTGGTACCTCCGAAAAGTTTCTCCGCTCTAGGCTGTGCCACAACGTGGAAATTTTTCACCAACAAGTCAACGTTCCGAGTTTCTACGAGAAGCCGGAACACCCCATTTCTCCGATTCCCAGTTCCTGCACAGACAATTCTACCATCTACGCTTACAATAGAAAAATGTTTAATTACCGCAGACGTCCGGTTACCGTAAAAACCAGCAAGTCCGGTGGGTGGGTCTCACCAGCCCGGTTTGCTAGCTTAAAACATTACAGGCTGTGCTGTTTGAGCCGCACAATTTAGCTTTTTCACCTAGGGATAAATGAAGAAGATTTCCGAAGAAACGGTATGGTTGCTGTTGAGGGAGAAAACCCCGGAAAAAGCTGGAAAGACAACCAATGAGCAGGCTGAATGAGGCACTGACAGCTGTTGCAAAAATGTTCGTCGTCCTTCAGCGATTTCGAGTATTTCTCAGCAAGCTACTACAGCACTGCTAGGGTCCATCTATCGGGGTAGAGAGGGAAATAAACGCGACTGATTTTAGATAACGCGCACGACCATCGCAATAGGGCGGGCGGAGTTTTGTGCAAGCCGGACAGACACCTTTAGACTACATTCAGGCATTACGCCGGCGGTACAGGGGCCGGTGAGACAACTTTTTCGACTTTCTAGGTTCGTCGCCCATATAGGGCTACTGTAGCCCCAGTTGTGAGTTTCCCGGGACATTCTCATGATAGTGTGAACATACGATAGATGAGGGGTGAAAAATGTCGTTACAAAACTATGGCTGTGCTTGCATTGGGATTTTTACTCACCCCATGTAGGCGAGGATCTTGAAAAAGAAAACACACGAAAAAAAACACCGAAGCCACGTATAATCCGATATAATATACCTTGCATTTCGGAGTGGATCTCCGAGAAACGGACGAGCGAGCTACTCCAGTGGGTATTCGAATGAGTTGGAGGAAAGGGAGAGGTTATTTTGCGTTTGTGACTTAGTCGCAACATCCTTGTGTGGACACCCCTTTCTGAGGGGTAAGTGGTGCCCCTCATTCTCTCCGGCGCGCTACGAGGGTATGAATTACTTGAAAGAAAAACATGCGGTGGAGATTTCTGGTGCGGCTTTTTTTGGTGTGTTTTTTTTTCCTTGCTTGATCAAGTATGAAAACTCTACACCGCAGAAGACGAGAGTAGTGAAATCAGAGGAGTGAGGACAGAAACCAGTCCTTTGTGAGTGTACTGCCATACGCTGTAGAGTGGTGTCCTCTGTTGTTTTATCAAGATCTCATCTTCCAGCGGTCTGGTGACCTTCCCCTCACTTGCGGAGTTTTCCTGGCACCCCCCTCCAGTCCCTCCGAATTTCTACGAAACCTGCAGGAGCCACAAGATATTTTTAACGTGCGGCTTTTTCTCAGCAGCTTTTGTCTCCTTGATGGATACTCTGAACCTGGTTATAAAAGTGACGCATTTCCCTCTCATTGACTTCCATAACAATTGTGTTAGCTGTTCATTATTGCGGATTTATAGACTTAAAAACCACTTAGCAACATGTTTTCGATACGCGCCGCCCGTTCCAATAGAATGAAGTTGCCCAAGATGGCCAGATTCAACTCGGTCATGACCGACTCCAAGACGTCACACGTCCATTCTCATACTATCAAAACTCCTATTGGAGAACAAGCCAAGGTGAGAGCGCCAAAGGCCACGATTCTGTCTGTGGACGGTCCAATCGAGTGTGATCTTCACGGATTCCAGATCCTGAACTCGCCTCTGTTCAACAAGGGTACCGCGTTCACTCTCGAGGAGAGAGAGGCTTTTGGAATCAAGAGTTTGTTGCCCCCTTACGTCAACGGTTTGGACGAACAGGTTGACAGAGCATACAAGCAGCTCCATTTCCTCAAGAGTCCGCTCGCCAAGAACGATTTCTGCACCTCCATGAGATTGCAAAACAAGGTCCTTTATTACGAATTGGTCAGAAGACACATCAGAGAGCTGCTCCCAATTGTCTACACTCCAACTGAAGGTGATGCCATTGCCGCCTATTCCGCCAGATTTAGAAAGCCAGAAGGTTGCTTCCTCGATATCACCGATCCAGACTCTATCGACGAGAGATTATCCGCTTTCGGAGAGGCCAAGGACATTGACTACATTGTCGTTTCCGACGGTGAAGGAATTCTCGGTATTGGTGACCAGGGAGTTGGTGGTATCAGAATTTCGATTGCCAAGGCCGCTCTGATGACTCTTTGTGCCGGTATCCACCCAGGTAGGATCATGGCTGTCGTTTTGGACGCCGGTACCAACAACGAGAGACTTCTCAACGACGACCTTTATCTTGGTAACAAGTTCAACAGAGTCAGAGGCGAGGAGTACGACCAATTCATGGACAAGTTCATCCAGGCTGTGAAGAAGAGATTCCCTGCTGCCGTTTTGCACTTTGAGGACTTTGGCGTTACCACCGCGAGACCTGTTCTCCAAAGATACCAAGAACAGCTTCCGTGCTTCAACGATGATATCCAGGGTACAGGTGCTGTTGTGATGGCCTCGATGACCGCCGCTCTCAAGGTGAGCAACAGAAACTTACTTGACTCCGAGGTGATTATCTACGGAGCAGGATCCGCCGGTCTTGGTGTCGCCGACCAGATCGTCAACCACATGGTTGCTCACGGTTCTACTGTTGAGGATGCCAGATCGAGAATTCACTGTCTGGACAGAAGAGGACTCATTATGGACTCGATGCACTCTGGATCTTCGCCAGCCCAGCAATTGTATGCCGACCCTGCTGACGAGTGGGAGGGAGTCAACACCAAGTCGCTCGTGGAAGTGGTGAGAAAGATCAAGCCTACTGTCATTGTCGGCTGCTCTACGCAGGCCAACGCTTTCAACGAGGAGGTGATCAGAGAAATGTACAAGCACAACCCTAAGCCAATCATCTTCCCGCTCTCGAACCCAACTAGACTGCATGAGTGTACTCCAGCGGACGCCATGAAGTGGACCGACAACAACGCTATGGTCGCTACCGGTTCGCCGTTCACTCCAGTCAACGGTTACGTCATCTCCGAGAACAACAACTGTTTCACGTTCCCAGGTATTGGTCTCGGTGCCGTTCTGTCCAGAGCCTCTGTGATCTCGCACTCGATGATTTCCGCTGCTGTCGACCAGCTCGCTGAAGGGTCGCCAGCCATAAAGAACCCAAAAGCAGGTCTCTTGGCTCCATTGGAGGTGATTGATGAGACCTCTGCCAAGGTGGCCACTGCCGTCATTCTGCAGGCCCTCAAGGAAGGCGTTGCCCGGATCGAGGAACAGGAGTCGCCAGACGGAGGAAAGGTCCAGGTGCCTAGAACTTTTGAGGACTGTCTGCGTTGGGTCAAGTCCCAGATGTGGAAGCCAGTCTACAGACCAATGATCAAGGTCGAGCACGTCGACTCGATCCACACCCACCAGTACTGAATCCGTTCGGTCATCGCCTTTGTACTTTAGCCGAAAGAGCTTGCAATTAGCATAATACATTCGAGCCTTATGAAATTTATTACGTGAATATGGAAATCCCTCGTGCAAAAAAGAAAATACTATTTTCGAGCCGAGCAAAACATGTAAATTGTCGTAGACACAATTCTTTCACAGAATCAAATTACACTTAGACATCCATCGCAAACTGAGTTACGCTGTCATCTGACCGCCGCGTCGCGTGCCGTGGCCCGTCCGGGCTCGCGCCGACGGGGACCGCCCGGTGCCTTTTTCTGTAAATCCGCACATCTCCGTTTTCCGACGGAGACCGTCGAATTTCTGCTTATCTGTGCGGCTCTTCAGAGGCTGTGCAACGGTTCTACCCCATATCGATTTATCTAATCTATGTCTCATACGCCAATGCAAAACGGACGACAGCGGCCAACCGATTGCCAGATAAGTCCTCGGAAACAGATATAAAAAGCCAGCATTTGTCCTTGTTCAACTGTTAGCGTTTACTTCTCCGAACTCATCTTGTTTCATCAATCTGTTTTATATCTAAACGCTTATACAGTTTATAAAATGGCTCCAACCTCCGTTATTGACAACACAGCGTGCCAATGTGGCCACGACCACTCTGAGAGCCACATCAAGGAACTCAAGGCCAACTTGGCCAAACAAAAGCCAATCAACAAGGCTTTAGAGGATGTTTACTCCGACAAGATCAGACTCACCACTTACACCACAGACGCCGATGTTGCGCCAATCGCTCTCAACTGGTTTGAGAGAAGCCCCGAAACCCGTGGTCCTATCATCTGTTCCAGAAAGGGTGACGGTATGACTAAGCACAACGCTATTGGCGCCCACTCCGGTCCTTACTCCATTTACCACGCTATGAGCATTGTCTCTGGGCAGCTTGACGCTAGCCACATTCCTGACTACACCAACGCCGAGCCGCCAATTCACTTTGCTCCACAGCCACAATGGAGCGAGAACGAGAAGATTGTCTCTATTGATCCGTTCGGCCACCTTGCTCCATGGTTATACGGCGGTCTCGCCGACTCGGAGAACGTTGAAGTTCGTCCTTCGATGTCCATCACAAAGGCCATTCTGTCTTTGCCAGAAATCAAGGAGGAAGTTGCCAAGGGTAACTTGGTTCCTGACGGAAAGATTGTGCTCAACGACCAAGGTGACATGGCTGTCTCCAAGATCGCCGTCGACCCAGTTTGGCACCTTCCTGGCGTGGCCAAGAGACTTGGTGTCACCGAAAACGAGCTCAGAAGAGCCCTATTTGAAGACACCAACGGAATGTACCCAGAACTGATCACCAGACCAGACATTAAGACTTTCCTGCCTCCTATCGGCGGTATCACTGTGTACATTTTTGGAGACCCAGCCAACATTCCGGACCCAGAAAAGAGACTCGCTCTTAGAGTTCACGACGAGTGTTCGGGATCCGATGTGTTTTTGTCCGACATTTGCTCGTGCAGATGCTATCTGATCTTTGGACTCCGTGAGGCTGCTAAGGAGGCTCAACAAGGAGGAAACGGTGTCGTCGCCTACTACAGAAAGGAGGGACGTGCTCTGGGAGAAGTGACCAAGTATCTGGTGTACAACGCCAGAAAGAGATCTGGAGATACCGCCGACGCCTATTTCCACCGTACCGAGTGCATTGCCGGTGTCAAGGACGCTCGTTTCCAAGAGCTCATGCCAGACGTTTTGCACTGGATGGGTATCACCAAGATCGACAGAATGCTCTCTATGAGCAACATGAAGCACGACGCCATTGTCGAGCAAGGCATTGAAATCGTTGAAAGAGTCGAAATCCCAGACGAGCTTCTTCCAGCCGACTCCCGTGTGGAGATTGATGCTAAGATTGCTGCCGGATATTTCACGAACGGCCATGTTTACACTCAGGACGAGCTCAAGGCTATTCACGGAAGAACGTGGGAGGGTCTCGAGTAAGGAGTTGTTGATGGTTCTGCATTTGTAATGGTTGTTTTCTTGTGTATATTTAGCGGTGCTTAGAAATGTACTTGATTTTGAACAACAAGGAGTAAGCTATAACTCTGTTATACGAGAAAGGGATAATCGTTTTTTTGTATCCCTGCGGAAGAAGAGCTGAGGCTGGGGGAAGAAAAACATAAAATGCTTACGTAATTGGTTACGCAGCACCTGAGCCCAGCTGTTTTTTCACGAAAGGGATTTTTGATTAGTTTGTGTGTCCTTAATGGCTTTGCTTTAGAAAAGTACTCTGGCAATCCTAGGTTGTTTGTATTTTTTGAAACGTCTTGCGTGCATAGGCAATTGCAAATAGCAGGAATCGTACGTGTTTAGAATGAGCCGTTTGCGGAACGTCATTGTACTAACATTGGGCAGTTGATATGAACGAGGGTATCGAAGAGGGAACAAGCCCGTCGCACAAGGACGCGCCGGTAGAGCCAATCGAAGAGGTACAAACAGTTTTCGTTGGAGATTCCGCAACGGATCAGACAGCGGCGGCTGACGCTCCGGAAGACGAGCCAGAAGTGGCTGATTCACACGAGCCCTTGGAGGAGCCACTGAAAGAGGCTGTTAAACAAGACGAAGAACAGCCTTCAAATGGAGCCGAGGGAACGAGTGGAACCAATGGAATCAATGGAACCAATGGAACTAATGGAGTTTCGGAAGCGTCGGAAGTTTCTGCGAGCTCGTCAATTCCCGTCGTGGTTGTTGCTCCTGAAGTCCCAGTGCCAAGCACTCCTCGGAAAAGAGCCACAACAGTGAGCACCGTGAACGAGACTGCCACCATCTCTTTCATCAAATCTTCTATTGAAAACATCATATCAATCAAGGAAATCAGCAAAAAACACCGCGACTTGGTTGATCTGGCAAACAGGGCCATCAGCACACTCAGCCGAGGCGAGCTCCCGTCAGAGTCCGAGCTGTTTGAGATCCTGCAATTGGCCTGTGAAAAGCCAAATGTGGACGCCAAAATTTTTGCGTTGGATTGTTTGAGCAAGATCTTCACGTTTAACGTCTTCAGCGAGCCAATCAGCATCTACTACAAGAAAACGAAACCAGACCTCAAGACTGACGCGGATCTCGACACGAACATAGATGGCGTAGCCAACGGTAACGGTACACAAAGTCAGTATATGCCGCTGATCGAGGCTGCTGTCCAGGTGATCAGTTCCTGTTTTGACGGCGAAGGAACCGACGAGAAGGTGGAGTTGCAAGTTATTAGGGTGTTGACTGGAGCTATTCTAAACGAGTCAATGCCTATTCATGGGAAGGTTTTGCTGCAAGCAGTGAGACAGATCTACAATGTTTTCTTGTTGTCTTTGTCTCCGATCAACCAGGGAATCGCGCAGGCAACCCTTACCCAGATCGTGAACATTGTTTTCGAGAAAGTTGCTTCCGTCAGAGGCAAAACGGCTCATGACGGCGAAACCTCTTTCATTGCGGAAGATGGCTCAAATGGATCAAGCGGATCAAATGGTTTCAGCGAATCGACCGAAAATCCAGAAAAGCAAAAGCTTACGCTGCAGAAAATGGAGCAAAATATGCAGATGGATGACGTTCAAATAGGTTCCGACGAGCTTTACGGCAATGAGGACGAGCTTGTTGTGAAGGATGCGTTTCTCATATTCAGATCCATGTGCAATCTGTCTGTGAAGATAATAGAAAACGAGTCGATCGATATGAGATCGCATGCAATCAGATCAAAGTTGCTGTCCCTGCACATAGTACACTGGATTTTGAAAAACCACATTGACAGCTTCCTGGACACAGATTGCAATATCATCAACCGTTCGACTAACGAGAGAACGAGATTGGTTGATGCCATCAGAAAGTATTTGTGTTTGGTCTTGTCCCGGAATGCAGCATCCCAACTTGCACCTGTATACGAGGTCAGTCTGGAGATCTACTGGATCATGGTGGACAAGCTCAGAAACCAATTCAAGTCCGAGATTCCTGTCTTTCTTGATGAGATCTACTTCCCTGTCAGCGAAATGAAAACCTCAACGGCTCATCAAAAGCGGTACTTGCTGAACGTGATCCACAGAATTTGTGGCTCTCCAAAAGCATTGGTTGAGTTGTACTTGAACTACGACTGTGATCCACTAATGCCCAATCTTTGCGAGTCGATTGTCGATTACCTTGCCAGATTTGCTCTTTTGAGAGTTGATGCCACGCCGACTCAGAAAGTGAATTACCGTGAGAGTTCGACCAGAAAATTAGCCACTTATGACTTAAGCAACGTTCCACAACTGGATGTGGGAAGATTGAGCGGACACCCTCCTAACCCTGACGCCAACTTGAACTTCCCAATCGAGTATGCCTTGAAAATGACCTCCATTGACTGCATTGTCGCATTCTTGAAATCGCTTGATTCTTGGAGCGGCAAGCCGTTGCTCACATCTGATACATCGGCTGCCACGACAGCTTTCTCCGAAAGAGTCAGGGCAATGACCACAAGTTCGTTGACGTCAAACCAGTTGTCATTGGCTGATGCATCAACTGCAGCAAGTGTATCTCCTAGCGATCCAACAGACGAAGCCGCAGCGTCTCAATTCGATAGCATCAAGCAAAGAAAGACGGCGTTCTTGGATAGCGTCAAACTGTTCAACTACTCCCCTAAGAAGGGTATTAAGGCTCTGATTGAGAATCACTTTGTTGCAGAAGATACTCCGCGCCAAATCGCTAAATTTCTTCTCGAGACGGATATCTTGGATAAAGCTTCTATTGGTGAGTATTTGGGAGAAGGAGACGAGAAAAATGTGGCCGCAATGCATGAATTTGTAGACTTCATGGAGTTCAAAAACAAGGATTTTTTGGAAGCTCTGAGATACTTTTTGCAGCACTTCAGATTGCCTGGAGAGTCGCAGAAGATTGACAGATTCATGTTGAAGTTTGCTGAGAAATACGTGAATGACAACCCAGCCGTGTTTGCGAATGCTGACACAGTCTATGTTTTGTCATACTCGGTGATCATGTTGAACACAGATCAACACTCGCCCCAAGTGAAAAAGAGAATGACGCTGGAGGAATTTATCAGCAACAACAGAGGCATAGACGACGGCAAGGATCTTGATCCAAATTTTCTACAGCAAATTTACACGGACATCCAGAACGATGAGATTATTCTGAAGAGCGAACAACACGCAGCTCTGATCTCAAATGACCTACCTATCCAGCAGTCTTCCACTCTATTTGGAGGTAAAGATTTTGCGAAAGAAGCTTACGCAAAGGCCTCCAAGGAAATGTCGACTAAGACCGAGCAGGCCGTCAAAACATTAAGAAACATGTCTAGAAAGAACACAAAGATTGTGTTCTACAGTGTGGACGCTACCAACAACTCTGAGCATGTCAGATCAATGTTTGATAACTTGTGGATGTCTATCTTGGCAGGCCTCACTCCACCATTCAGGGAATACGATGACGAAGACACTGCTAAGATTTTGCTGGAGGGTATCAAGATCTCGATCCACATCTCTTGTATGTTCGATCTGGATTACGCAAGAACATCTTTCATCAGAGCTCTGGTTCAGTTCTGTAACCTCAACAACCCAGAGGAACTGAAAGACAAAAATATTGATGCTATTTTCGCTCTTTTGGAAGTGGCCGTGCAGGAGAACTCGACACTCAGCTCCTCTTGGCATAGCATTTTGGTCTCCATTTCTCAGATTGAACGATTGAAGCTGCTTTCTCAAGGAGTTGACTCAGAGTCGATTCCAGACTTGTTGAATGCCAGACTGGCGAGAAGCTCGCTTGAAAGTTCAAGATCGCATGGAAAGGAACAATCACAAGGATTCTTCTCTTCCTTCAGCAAAAAGCCTTCGCTCTCTGAACAAACTTTCCAGCACCACTTCAACCAGAAGCTACCAGTGGAGATGATTTCAAGAATCAACTCTACTGATCTGGATGTTGCAATGGATAAGGTGTTTTCGAAGAGTTCTGAGATCGAGGGTAATGCGATCTTCGACTTCATTGCAGCTTTGAGTGATGTTGCTCATGAGGAAATCGAATCGTCTGGACAGAGTCAGTATCCAAGAATCTTTTCCCTGCAGAAGATGGTTGATGTCTGCTACTACAACATGAGCCGTATCAGAGTCCAATGGTCTGCATTGTGGGCAGTCATGAACGAGAAGTTTAACGAGTTTGGATGTCATCAAAACACCACGATTGCCTTCTTTGCTCTAGACTCGTTGAGACAGCTTTCCGAGAGATTCTTTGCCATTGAGGAGTTGTCTCATTTCAAGTTTCAGAAGGAGTTTTTGAAACCGTTTGATTACATTATCTTGAACAGCCCACATTTGCAAGTGAGAGAAATGGTTCTGGATTGTGTCCAGTATATGATCTACAAGAAGGCTGATCAGATCAAATCTGGATGGGTGACATTGTTGGAGATTCTCACTGACGCAGCCAAGGATGACAATGAAAAGTTTGTTGCAAAAGGTTTGTCCTACGCCAACATGATCATTAAGAGTCATTTCGAGAAGATATTGAAGCTAGATGCCTACGAGTCTTTGGTGAAATGTCTGACTGAGTACGCCAAGAACGAGAGGTTCCAAAAGTCCAGTTTGCAAGCCCTGCAAGCCATGCGCAAGCTTGTCAAGACCATTGCAAAGATTTCAAGCAAAGAAGGAACTGATTCAAAGACTCCTGTCGAGCTGTGGTTCCCTATTCTTTCTGGCTTCCACGACATCATCATGACTGGTGATGATTTGGAAGTGCGGTCGAAGGCTTTGAACTTCATGTTTGATGTTCTTGTGGAGAATGGTGGACAGTTTGAAGGTGAATTTTGGGACAAGATCTGTCAAGAGCTGCTTTTCCCGATGTTTAGCGTTTTGAGCGAGCATTGGGAGATCAACTCAAGTCAAGACGATCTTTCTGTCTGGTTATCCACGACGTTGATCCAGGCATTGAGAAACATGATTGCGTTGTTCGGCTACTACTTTGGTACCCTGAGCAGAATGATGGATGGCTACCTCAAGCTGTTGGTTTCTTGCATTTGTCAGCAGAACGAGACGATCTCCAAGATTGGTATTTCGTGTTTGAAAGAGCTGATTCTGCAGAATTTGACGAAGTTTGACCAACCCCACTGGGACAAAGTGAACAGTGCTTTTGCGGAACTGTTTGAGCTAACCACTGCCAAAGAACTGTTCAAGACTGACCCGCTCAAGCACGGTGAAGTCAATGGAAAGGGAAACAAAGAGTTTCAAGATCTTGAGAGCGCTTCGATGAGTTCACGCTCTGATGACGAGTCGCAGGACCAGACCAAGGAGAAATCTGCAATTGTGATCAAATGTGTTTTGCAGTTGCACATGATTCAGATCCTGTCGGAGCTGTTTGAGATTGATGAGTTCTACGACACTGTTCCAGTCGCCAATCTGCTGAAGCTCTCTCTGTTACTGGAACACAGCTACAAGTTTGCACGCGAGTTCAATGAGGATTACAACTTGCGCGTGAGACTATGGAATGCCGGTGTTATCGACAAGCTGCCAAATCTCCTCAAACAGGAAACGGCGTCGGCTGGTGTCTACATCAGCATTCTGTTCAGATTGTACTGCGATTCTGAGAAAGTGAGTTCGGAGGCACGCGACAAGATTACTAAGACGTTGATTCCAATGGGAGTTGCCATCATGGAAAGGTACGTTGGTTTGAACGAACAGGAGCAGTCGCGCAACATCCAAAGCTGGCGGCCGGTGGTTGTGGAGATTCTGCAAGCGTACAGCCAGCTGGATCCCGAAGACTTTTTGAAATGCTGTCCGGTGGTTTACGACCTTGTGGTGCAGCTGTTTGACAAGAATTTGATGGCTGACCTGCGTGTTGCCGTGAAGGACTTCCTGGGTCGTGTGGGGGATTCTTATATAAGTGAGAAGGACTAGGTGAATGTATTTTGTTTTGATCAATGTAGGGTGAAATGGTGCCAAGCTAAGAATGAACTAAGATCCGCTGTGTACAACCGGTCTCGGGGAGATAGTCGATGCCGACAATCGACACTCAGGTGAGCCAGACTGACATTCACAGCCATTAGTCACCTCATGATTGTCTTCTCAACCTCCGGCTGTGTAATTGGTCGCGACACGACTCGACTCTCGACGACAAAAATTTTTCAAAGAAGAGTGAAAAATGGAATGGCCCCTTCCATGAGTTAAGACAGTTTGCTGTGGTGATTGTCAGATCAGACTAGAAAGGAAGATGTCCAACAACAAGGTAAGTGTGCTGCGAGATAGGTAGACAGGAATTGTTTGCGTTTGGCTACCGTTCCAAAAATCTCACCTCTACAGCCGTCCCATTCAACATCTAACACCGTATAGAACCTCTACGCTCTTTTAGGCAACGACGTCTCGGACGACGAAGCGGAAATTGTTTCCCCTCCAAAGGAGATTGTCAAAAAGACCACTTCGTCGAAGAAGGTCGATGCTCCTCCTCCTTCTGCGGACAAGTCCAAAGCCAAGAAAAACGGCAAGCCTGCTGTCACTGGTAACGAGGCCGGCGCCAAGTTCAAGAACAAGAACGCCGAGGCCGAGGCTCCAAAGTCTACCGACCGTCGTTCTTCCAAGAACACCAAGCTCGACAGACACTCGAGAACCGGCAGATCTGAGACCGCTAAGTCTCAAAAGACCAAACTCGGTGACGAAGCCGAGGCCCAAATTGAAGCCGAGGTCGACGCCGAGGAGGAGATCGCTGCCGAGGAGGCTGCCGATGCCGAGCCGGAACCAGTCTACCAAACTCTGGACGACTACTTCAACCAATTGCAAGTCTCTCAACAAGGTCTGGCTGCTGCTCCAAAGAGAACTGCTAACGCTGGTGCCGAGGACAAATGGTCCAACGACGAGGTTTTGGTCAAGGAGAGAGAGGTCTTGATTGCTGCTTCTGCCGTCAAGCAGTCCAAGCAAAAGGCCAAGAAGACCAAGCAAATTTTGGACGTTGAGGTTACTGTTGCCGACGAGATCTCCTCAAGACCTCCAAGAGAGCAAGTTTCGAGAAACACCAACACCAGAGGCAGAGGAGGCAAGGCCCCAAGACCTGCCAGAGGTGGTAAGGCTTCCAGCGGAAAGAAGGCTTACAACGAGAACGATTTCCCAGTCTTGTAAGGGCTGTAGCGGGGATTTACCGGGTCCCGGTCCCGGGGCTTACAGCGATGAGCTGTTGCAATGATGATAGTGGCACATGATGAGCTGTATAGCAGTCATTAGTCTAAGTGTTCAGTGAATATAGGGTTGTAGGTGGGAGTGAAATTTAGGAGTTGACGGAAACTCGTGCTCGGAAACTCTTGTTTCCACTCATATTGTCGCGTTTTCCGGTACTTGGTACCTTGTTTCCGGCTATCTTTCGCGCCCCAAAACTTTTCAATTTTCACCACTTGAGGTTATTTTCACTGGGTGACATATACATGCTTTGCCCAACTAATCCTTACTCACTGCCTCAATTTCTATCTAACACAACCGAAATTCAGACCCCAAGCGCACGAGAACTCGATTGGGACTGCAACTCCACGACGAACGAACAGCCGCCTTCCAACATCCGCTCCAGCGTTCAGCCACCGTGATAGACGCGTGTTCTCTTATTCATTGCACACCACTGTTTGGAAACCGCCATTGCGAACTGCTCTCTCCACAGCGCCATGTTGCACTCGTTACTCAACAGCGCCGACCACAATTCGTCCGTCAAACGCGAGTTAGTTTCGCCGCTGCCCTCGTCCTCAACGACATCCAGCGCGGCCTCACCAATGCCTAATCACGCCGACGACAGCAAGCCGAAACAGGAGCAGTTCGGAACCCCGCAGCTTGATCAGTTTGGTTCTTTGGACGCCATTGAAGTCGACCAGGACGAAAAACACGACTCAGCTTTTCTCGAAGAGCGCTTGTCGGGCGTCTCGGGTGACCCTTCTTCAGGCTCGGGCTCTGCAAAGACTAGAAAGAAGACCAAAAAGTCGCACTCGTTCAGTGAGGACGGCAAGGTTTTGATCTCCACGTCTTCTCCGGAGGGAATTGCCGCCGCGTCACAGATTACGCCGAACCGCGTGGCCAATATCTTGTTGAAAGAGGGGCCGCTACCGATCCGCCATCTGACGGGCCATCTTGTGACACAGATTCCAAGCTTCGGCCAGCTCTCGCTGTCGAAACAGCGCCGTTTGATCATGGCTGCGTTAGAAATGGGCGACTCCGTCACCGGCTGCGTCTTTGAGAAGATTGGCTGGGGCCAATGGGAGGCCAGAAAGGCGTCTGAAGAGCTCATCACAGAGCGCAACAACAACGCTGTTGCCGCGAGCGGGCGTGACAAGTCGCCCGAGAGTCCACCGGATACAAGCGTTCCTCACGGGTCCGTGAAACGGAAAGAACGTCGCAATTCTTCCGCCGCGAGAGCGTTGAGCGTGTCTCCGAAGAACCGCGGTGCTTTGTCTGCCGCTTATCGCCGTAAATCCATCACAAACTCGGCCACAGACCTGCACAACACGAAGGTTCCTGTTTCTCCGTCGCTTCTGCCACTGCAGAACATCAGGAACTCATTCAAGGAACGCAAGTACTCGCTAGACGAGGCTATTGAGTCGTCCTCGGACGACGACGACGACGACCTGGATTTGGATCACCGTGCAGACTCGAACGACGACGAGGACGACGAGAGTCTGTTCACGTTTGAAAGCGAGTTTGGAAGCGGCCAGAAGGCGAAACAGATGCTGCGGTCCGGTTCTGTCTCGTCGAACCGGCGGCCGTCGTTCGCCGGAGTCACTAAACCACGGAAACCGCGCAGCTCGTTCAACAACCACTCTTTGGAGGCCGCTTTGGACGAGAACATGAACCTGGACTCGGGCTCGATTCCGGACGCATTGGTGCCCGGCGGGAAACGCAGACCGCGGATCTCGTTCTCGAATTCGTCCAGCGTATCGAGACAGTCGTTTTTGCGAACCAACCTCTCGCCAACTACAGGACCGCTCATGATGCACGACCAGGTCAGTAACGTGACGATCAACGCTTTTTCGTCGACAGAGAACCTGAACAACAGCCATCAAACAAATATCCAAAGCATGGACAACTTCACCGACGAAGAAGACTGGGAAGCGATTGGTCCGGCTAGTCTCAGAAGAGGCACACAGGCAAGCGTCGTGACTCCGTCACATCAGGCAATTGCCAGAGACTCGAAGCCGATCACGGTTCAAATGGTCAAACCGGATATAGCCAGTCCTCTGCGACCAAGCGCAGTGAAGAGCGACGAGGAGATTGCAGCCATAGCACTGATGGATCTCAAGTCGGTATGAAATATTGCATTGCTGATAGCTCAATAGAGCTGTCACTGTCCTCGCCCTTCCGTTCGCATATTCCTGTCTGTTCAGATCTCCCGCCGGTCTGAGTTGTACGTCCGCTGTTGTTTATATACATGGTCCTGTTGCTTTAGTTTACGTTGAGCTTATACAGGGTATTTCTTGCTTTCAGTGGTACAAAATCCACAATGCTATGGCACGGTTAAAAGTTGTACTCGATAAGGGAGCGTATTGTAGAGGACACCGAGAGATTGGAGTGTACCGAAGTAGCCGTTTCCACATACACGGAGCGAGTCATCTTACAAGACTGTCTCATGGCATGCAAGGGAGCACAGTAACTAAGAGTGGCTCTCTCAATCTACTCAGTAAAAGACCTGGTCTTCGGAACCCTAGTTTAGGTACGTTTGTGTGTTTGCTGACTCTGTTACTTAGTTAGGAGCTCATTTCTTGGCAGAAATCTATACCAAGCAGGTATTCCGTCTACATCTTCAAATTGAATAATTACAGCTGCTACTCGAATTTGAAATCAACACTTTTTAAAACTCCCAGTATCTATATTTGGTGAAATTTGATGGATATTAATGCTATTTCCACATGATTGCAAAAACCTTCAAATTTCTTGCAGAACAACATCAGCTTCAAGTCTCTTTTCGATCAAGTCGTGTTCCATGGTTTGCAATCATGGGCCCACCCACCTCTCGGTATGTGCCAGCTTCATACGTGGAAACCCGTTCACTGGATACTTACGTAATCGAACAATTTTTGTTTTTCCGTGAGGCTGATCCCGTATCTAAGATCAAGAGTAACGCGTCTCACATCCATTGAGTCACTCTCTTCCCAACACTCGCGAACCTCACCATGAGAGTTCTCACAGCAGAAGAGAAAGAAGTTGCAACAGTAAGTATGCCCCCGCAGTATTTGTTCCCGGTCACTAACCTCCCCCAGCACCTCAAAGCAAACATATGGTACAGCCTAACAAAGATGGTGGAGCAGGAAACCCGAAAGCTTTCGCAAGAATATGCATTAGAGATCACGCCCACGCCAAGATACGTTGCCGCATTAGTGGAGTTGGTGTATCGTCAGCTCACAGAGGTTGGCGAGGATCTGGAGTTGTTTGCTAAACACGCTAAACGGAAGACGATTGTGCCTGAAGACCTGATGATGGTGACTCGCAAGAACGACCTGCTCAAATCGCTGCTCAAAGAACATTTGGATACGTTGGAACAAGCTGAGAAGGACAAAAATGCTGCCAAAAAGCTACCTGCAAGCAGTCCCGTGACCAACTCTCCGCAACTGACCGGACAGGTTCTTGACTCTGAGAGCGAGGACCAGTTCAGTGACTCCGGAAGTCAATTTGCATGAATACAAGCTACTTGTATAGTCTTCAAGGTCAATAAGCTCGACGCGTCTACCGACTTGTAAAACTGTGCCACACACGACCTTTTGTTTTTGAAGAAGTTTGGATGAAAAAAAAAATTTGTAGAAAACAGCGTCCACCATAGTCAGTGATCATAGTGTTTCATTAATACAGAATCCTCGCCAGATGTTTTCGCAAGTGCGGGCGTGGAACGTTACTGGGCTTTCGAGACGGAAGACTCTCGAAAGACTGCAGAGCACTGTGAGCACTGCGGCCGTTTCTAGTGGGCGGAACCGGCAAACAAGGAACACCAAGATTGCCTCGCTGTCTGCATACCACGGGGAGCCTGGAGCGAGCCAAAACATTCCGCAGCTCGAGCAGCAAAGACTCGTGCCTACAATGCCTACATTTTATGCCAGAAATCCATACCACGAAAGCCACTTGTCCAAGTTTAACGATTTGTTGAACAAGTACCTAAGACTGCCGTTCAGCAAGAAGAACACAGCGAACCGTTCGTGGCTCACTTTCGACGATTACAAGGAGATCGGTGGGGGAAACAAGCTCAAGATCACGGAGTATCACAAACTTTTGACCGTTTTGAAGCGGTTGGACTCTATCGACCCAGAGTTGAAAAGCGACGAAATTACCGAGGCGTTGCAGGAGTACAGAAAGGAGGACAAATCTGGCGGCCAAACAAACAAGAAAAAAGAGCTGGACGATTTGGGAAGAGCAGTGGCTGTTGGAAGAAGAAAGGCTTCGAGCGCAAAAGTGTACGTGGTGAAGGGAAGTGGAGAAATTCTTGTGAACAACAAACCGTTGGATGCTACTTTCCCTAAACTGAACGACAGACAGCGGATCCTGTATCCGTTGCAAGTTGTGGACTCTGAAGCCTCGTATAACGTGTTTGCTCTCGCCAGAGGAGGAGGAACGACTGGACAAGTTGACGCGATCCGTCTTGCGTTGTCTAAGGCGCTCACTGTTCACAATCCACTATTGAGAAAGCGTCTGTTCAGTGCCGGTTGCCTCACGAGAGACCACAGAGTTGTGGAGAGGAAGAAGCCGGGTAAGCTCAAGTCGAGAAAGATGCCAGCGTGGGTCAAGCGTTGATGTCTGTGAAATATCTGTACATATTTATAATGAGCCATTAAAGTTTGATGTTTGGCAGCGACAAGCCAATTGTGCTCGTCAGGCTTTTGAACTGTCTGATTGCACCAGTGAGAAGAGACTTATTGAGTTCGGGATCCGAGGTTTTTGGAGCAGACTTGAACTCGTGTTTGATGTGGGCTGTAATTTCCTGGGAGAGCGGAGCAGGGAGTTCTAGGGTGTTAGTAACGTGGAGCAGGATGGAACACGGAGGGATCGTTGCAATGTAAGTTTGAAAGCGTGTACTTGCGTAAAGCACCGGTCAGGCTCCGCGATTTTGGTATACATACTATGCGAGACTCTCAACATGTCACGGTACACTCTGAGGACCTGATTGCGGAGAAGAAACTGGGATGTTAGTGTGCTTCGTGGATAGTGCGGGGTAGACTTACAGTTTGTAAATCTGGAGTTGTTTGAGGAAGTTTTCTAGCTCTTTTTGAGACTTTCACCGACATAAAGCGGCAGACGGTGACCGGATACATAATACGCATTTTCATAGCATCACACAGCGGAGTTAAAGCGAATTCCGAACAACCACTCCAGGAAGCTGCGCCTTATTTTCTGAGCCTTGATTTTTTTTTTGATTTTTTTTTGATCTTTTCCCTGATTTTTCGTAAACTATTTGTTCCTTCAAATTCCGAAGGGCCCATCGAGTATTTGATACCATCAAAATTAATCGTCATCATTGATTCAAATTACCGCCAAAACACAGCATTTTTGCCATGGTGAAGGACACATACTACTATGATCTGCTTGCGGTCGATGTGGACGCCGACGACGTCAAGATCAAAAAGGCCTACAGAAGGATGGCGCTCAAGTACCATCCGGACAAGAACCCTGGCGACAAAGAGGCCGAGTCCAAGTTCCAGGAAATCTCGGAGGCGTATCAGGTCCTGAGTGACAAGGAGAAGCGTGCGATCTACGACGAGGTGGGCAAAGACGAGCTGAAAGCAGGCGGTACAGCAGAGGAAATGAGTCCAAAAGATCTGTACACGATGATGTTTGGCGGCGAGGGCTTTGAGCCGTACATCGGCAAGCTTAATTTGCTGATGGCACTTTTCGACGAATCAGAGGGCAAAGAAGAGGGGGAAACCACGCTTTCGGAGTCACAGGAGATGGCTGTCCACAGCGGCACGGTGCCTGCGCAGTCCAGCGGCGCTTCAGCTTCTGAACACTCGTCCGTCTCCAATAGAAAGGAGAAAGTGGACATGGAGAAAATCCGCAAAAGACAGGAGGAAGAAGCACAGAAAGTGGAAGAGCTGGCCGCGAAGTTAGTGGAGAAGATGAAGCCGATCATCGACTCCTCGAGTGGAGGGTATCTGAGGAACGAGGACGTGATGCAGTTCCAGACCCAGGTGAGCAAAGAGATCGAGTCGCTCAAAGTGGAGTCGTTCGGTGTTGAAATTTGCCACGTTATCGGAAAAGTTTACTTTTTCAAAGGCCAAGCCTTTTTGAAGTCACAAAAGGCCATTCTTGGTAAGTTCCACAAGATGTCTTCCTCCCTTAAACAGAGCCACAACACACTCAAAAACGTGTGGAGCATGCTCTCCACCGCCACGGAGGCTCAGTCGACGATGGAGGCCATGGAAAAGCTGCAGATCGAGGAGTCCTCTTCGGAAGTGGACGAGTACGAGAGAGCTAGATTAGAAAGAGCCATGACCGGAAAGTTCATTTCGGTCGCGTGGGTGTCGTCGAAGTTCGAGATGGAGTCCACGCTCAACCAGGTCTGCTCCAAGGTGTTGAACGACAAGAGCGTTGCTCTCGAGGTGAGAAAAATGAGAGCCGAGCTTCTGATGCTGATGGGACTGTTGTTCAAGAACGCCAAAAGAGATCCCGACGACGAAAGCGAAATCCAGATGTTTGAGGAGCTCATGAGAGAGTCGAAGGAGGTCAGAGCGAGAGACCTGAGACGTGCAGCACAAAAGACTCCGCCAGCTTCTACCGGAGTTCCCGTGGAGGAAGTGGAGGAGAAACCCAGCAATGCCGAGGCTAGAACGAAAGAAAAGAAGGGAATTTTCTCGAGATTTCGCTGAGCATAGAGGTTTCTCGAGTCGATGAAGTCGAGCTGATAACAGCTTCAAATTGATAGATCATCTTCACTCGGACGCTGAGAAGAAGAGTATAGAGACCAGTTTAATGACTCTGTTTCTGTCTGCGCAGTCATTCATGGCTCATGTTGGCCTCGCTGAAATGTTTAACGACCCTTATTAGAGTTTCGTTCCGGTGTATTCACTTCCTGTATGTTACTACTTCTTCAATGATCATACGAGTGCAGTTGCAATTCAAAATGACGCAAGTAATTCGCACAGTGTTTATATATATAACCTATTAGATAACTGGAATAAAGTCAAGCGTGTTAAATGTCGCAAAACAAACAGACGTTTGTCGTTGCTTATTAGCATCGCATAAACCCATTCAATGCTCGAAAACAAACTTCACCAACCGTTGGATGAAATGCTCCCAAATGTCCGTTGATAACGGACCAGAAGGACCGACCGTAGAACATGACGTCCCAACAAACAAAAACAAAAAAAAACTTCTTGCCTCACCTCACACACCGGATGAGCCGTACAACTTGGCCCACTCTCCGAACTTCTCTAGTCCCTCCCTCGAAACACTTGGACGAATGTACTTCAGCGAACTGACAAAATCTTGCAGTCCAATTGGACGGATATCACTCTTTGTAGTCAGCAACAACTTATCTCCAAGTTCTCTCAAAGGACCCATAGCAGCGTCTTTCGCTAGCGCCGTGAGATCAGAACCCGAAAACGTGTCTGTCATCTGAATAAGCTGTTCAAGATCATCGTTGGAAAGTGTATGTTTTTGGTGCGAGAGAAGCTTCTCAAATTGAGCTTTCCGAGTCTCGTACTCGGGTAAAGGAATGTACTGTCTCCTCACAAATCTTCTTCTGGCAGCCTCATCGATCGCCCATGGCAAATTCGTCGCTGCCAACACCAAAACTCGCTGCAAATCTTCCCCGGAATCACGTCCCGCAGCAGCCTTCGTCAAATCGGACCACTGGATCAGAAACTCGTTCTTGATTCTTCTCGAAGACTCGTTTTCTCCTTCATTATCTCGACTGCCCAACAGAGAATCTATTTCGTCAACAAAGATGATCGACGGAGCCAGTCGTTTAGCCAACTGGAATAATGCACGAACAAGCTTTTCCGATTCTCCAAGATACTTGGAAGTCAACGAGGATGCAGAAATTGAAAAAAACGTGGATTTTGATTCCGTCGCAACGGCTCTCGCAAGCATCGTCTTACCGGTACCAGGAGGGCCAAACAAAAGCATTCCTCGCGCTGGTTCACGAAGACCACTGAACAAATCTGGTCTCAAAAACGGATACACAACCGTCTCTTTCAGGGAATTCTTAGCCGCCTCTAATCCCGCAATATCCTCCCAATGAACCTCATCTCCGTGTATCACGATTTCGTTCAGAATCTGTTTAGCGGCCAACGGATCCACGCCCCTCAGCGAAGCAATGAGTCTCTCCTCGTCTTCGTCGACAGAGTTGTCGCTGTCCAGCGTCTCCGTGTCTTTTGTTGGGTTATCTGCCAGCTCCTTAGCTGCAGTTCCAGGCCTCGTACCCGAGACGGGGGAGTCTTTTCTCGACGACGGCTGCGATGCTTTCGTACGTTGTCGTGGAGCAGGAGACGCAGAAGGTCTTTGTGACTGTGATTGCAGTTTGGCAGGGGCATTGGTTGAAGGGGGAGGCGGTGACTTTGTGTTTGATCTCGTGGGTGACCGGTTTTGACGAGAAGATGCCGGTGTCACTTTGTGCGGGAGTTTGACAGCAGCAGAGATCTTCAAAGCCGCTTTTGCACGATCAGCCGATGTTTTCTGATGTGCTTTCTGTAATGCTGGTGCGCGCTGCTGCTGCTTGTTCTTCAAATCCAATTGGTTGAAATCGTCTGCAAAGTCGGCAAGATTCTCTGCACTCTTGTTTCTTCGATTCGACCGGGAAGAGTAGCCACTTTGTTGAAGTTGTCTCAGTGTTTCCTGTTTGTAAAAGTCCTTATTGTCTTCCGCACTCCCGTCGAAATCGTGGAATAGATCATCTTGCGAGCTGGAAGAGTAGGATTTTGAGCTCGAAAGACTCGTGGAAGGCGCCCATATCAAATTTGCAGCCTTCTTGGCACTTACCTGTGACGATGAAGCGTTTGAAGCCATGGCAGGAGCCATCATGGTGTTGTTGTTGACCCCCAGATTGTTGTTGTTGCCTCGCAGAGTTTTCACCAAAGGTTTCGTCACAGGTTTCTTGGTGTTGAGAGTGACGGGATTGTTGGTCCGCAATGTGGGCACATTTACCGTGGTGGTGTTGGACCGCGATCCTGGAGGAGACGGCTTGTTCGCTGACGAGCCTTGCGAGTGGATCTGTGGCTTGGTGTTCTGGAACGACTCAATCTTGCTTTCGAGCCTATCCATGTGATCGTCCGCCTGTGCCTGCAGTATGCGTATCTCATCCATGATATAGGACTCCTCATCCGAGAGTTCCTGGCCAACGATGGACTTTTCCAGTACATCAACTTTGGTCTGGGCATTGATATGGAGTGCTCTCCAGCCTTGTAAAGCCTCGATGGCCCTGTTGTTTTGCTCAAGACTCAAATTTGTTAGCGAACAGTTGGCGATCTCGTTGTAAAGCTCTAGCAGCTTTGGGAGCGGCTGTGCCGGCTCTTTCTTCTTTCTGGAAAACATGAAACGAACGATGACGAGGAGCTCAGAGGGTGGGTATCAGCCAATATGAACGGCAAAAATAACGGTTGTCGATAATTCTCGAAAGCACGTTCCAAAATACACTGTTGCGTGTAATAGAGCAGCAGATAGCCACAACTGGGGGGTGAAGAGGCAAGAAAATTTCTCCTTGCGGTACTTTCAGTGGTGCTAAATACAAATGTGGCTGTTCTATCAGTAAATGAAGATCAGCTGTTGGTTGCTATCGCTTGACAAGTGAATGTGATAGGTCAACCCAATATCGGTGGGTGCACAAAACTGGTTAGAAAAGATCCCTGTTTGTTTCTGAGTAAACTACTGTTTCTTAGTTTTGTTTTTTTGTTTTTATTAATTTCGATTCAGTGTACAAAACAGGCGGCCCGCTCGCGCCCTGCGCCTCATTGCCCAATTTGGAACAGGATTTTTCTGCGCCACGTACAAGATACTCCGTGGCGCATACAAGGCTGTAGAATACACAATCGGTGCAAGGATGCCCAACTACTGCCAAACTGCTACTAAGATGCTCATAACTACATATGTACAGGTCTTACGGGATGCACTGCCGTCTTTGTCCAAACAACACATTCTTGAGACCAACAATCTATCTGTCCGGATAAAATCAACAGGTAGTTCACATTGAGAACCAAGATCAAAACGGGTCTTGAAGATAGGGTCCCTAAGTTAATAGGCGACGTCTACCCATCCGGTCGAAACCAGATAAAACCCGCTCGTATCAAGGCCATCTTTTGTCGACGGGATCGCTGCTCGCAATTAAGCGTGGCCGCGACCGGTCCGTCACTATCCACATGCCAAAATCCCGGAGGTAAACTTTCGATAGAGAAAGAGAAACATTGCTCAAGTTTGAAGTACGGAAAATTTTTCACTCTTTTTATACCGAGGAAAAATAAACGCGTCGCGAAACTTTATTTTTCATTCAGAACAGAAAACACAGAGAGTGCAGTAAAATACTTAGAATGACACTAATCTGGGCAACCCACCACACGTGTTGCACGATAAATGGACACACTGTATACGAGAACTCCCAGTCTTTTGTTTTTGGGTTGAAATGTCCCGTCATGAGACCGGTGTTGCCGTCGAAATCGCCCATTATCGAGCGCACCGTCGCCTCCTTGATGTATTTTGGTGAGTCGATCGTCTTGGAGGCCTCCCAGATACCCGATTCAGCGTCAAAATTGTAGAAGCTCTCACAGCCTTCGTGGTCGTGGCCCGTGATGATAATTCCAGACTTGTTTCCCTCAAAAACCGCGTTCAACACTTTTTGTGATGTGTCGTATTGCAGGTGGTTTTCAGACTTGAGCAGTCCAATTCGATACTCTCCTCCTGCGTGACAGTTGTCTTCATTGTAGTACTCCACTTTTGGACCGTCCACACACAAGCCGGCCCTCTTGTACATCGGAATGTGTGTCAGCAGGATCGTGGACCCGTTGTATTTGCGTTCTTTCAGCGTGTCGACAAACTGCCATGTGTAATCGAGAAATTCAGGCTGTAATAAAGGACCGTCCAGAGCAAGAGCGTTCAGAACCACGATTCTCCATGGGTGATCGGTGTTGTTATCGTATTCAATCCAGAAATTGTCCTTTCCAAACAATTTTCTCCACCGACACATGTGCTGGTATGTCGTGTCGCCGTATCCAATGTCGTGGTTCCCGGTTATATTGATGAACAGGGGCTCTTGAGTGAGATTGGCACTGGTCCAGTCTAGAACGTCCTCATAATGATAGTACTCGGGCTGGTGAAAGTATCCGTTCTGCAATTGCGCATTGAACCAGTCATAATGCGCGTGCCAGTCCACATCTTTGTGGGCGGAGATAAAGTCTAGCTCTGCATAAGCCTGTTCCATAGGTCGTGGAAAGAGACGAGTCATGTACCGTCTTGTACGGTTGTAAAACTCTGAGTCTGCGATCCATTGCGACGAAAATAGATCACCTAAACCGACCACATGTGTCGGATTCAACCGACTCTTCATCGTGTTGTAAATGTGGCCCAAATAGTAGTCGTTGCCGAAGTTGTCAAGTCGTTTGATGTATTTGGTGGAAGGCCAGTTGCCGTTAATCTGCGGGTCGCCGAGCCCTAAAAGACGGATGTCTCCGGGCGTTGGGAAAAGTGCCTGATCTTCACCGACAAAGTGTCTTCTGTACAGGTCGCCAATGTATGGGATGTCCAGGAGCTGTTTTTCCAGATTGCTGAGTTTTTCTTTGTTCTCATAAGTGTACTTCCATGAACATTGGTCACTGTTCAAACTCGGATATGTGTAAATGTAGACATTGACAACAATTGCCAAAAGCGTCACAACCCACGTGAGTTTTTGCACCCAATTGTAAACCATAGTGGTGGCTGTAATCCTGATAGCTTTCAATGTTTTGCAGTCTTTGCTCCTCTCGTCTAAATTCGAATTTAGATCTGATTCAATTTGTTTTGTTATTTTCAAATTCAACGGCACCCGCACACCGAGCAGTTGTTTCCGGTTTAGTAGAAGTTTCCGTCTGTCAAAAGTACGTCGAAACGGATCGTCGCGAATCCTGGCTGTGCTGGGGCGACTGCAGATCTGGAGAAATAGCCGGTGTATAACCGAAGCCGTGCGGCGCGCTGCAAGTGGTGCATCAAGGACACAGTGTGGGCACCAAAATGAACGAAAACCTGCAAATACGATTCACAGTCTCAAACACGGCTGCATCTCTGGAGCAGCAAATGCAGACTTATTCGGGTAGGGTCAGTCTCTACCGAAGCGATCAGGAGCAACTGCAAATCTCCTTTAAAATGGGTAGATTGATCCCTTCCTCTTCCAAACCCCCATTTGAAATTGGCCTTTCATCATCATTGGCCATTGAAAATGATTCCATTTCTGACCCTTTACTTTGCGTTTGTTATAGTTGTTAGACTGATGTTTGTTGCAGTTTCCAAGAAAAACGAGGTGAAGATCCTCCAAGACGGGGGCTACGAAAAGGGCAAATGGCCTACATTTGGCCTAATTTCTCTGCATTTGCTTTGGTACGGACTCTGTCTGGCAAGTTATCTACGCAACCCAGACTATGTTTTTGATGGAATCAGTGCATTGGGACTGGCGCTCAACGTCTTTGGAATCTCAATGCTGGCTTATGTTGTCTCAATTTTGGGGCCTTACTGGACTGTCAAGCTCATGATCGCCAAAAATCATCCGCTGATCACCCACTGGATTTTCAAGACTGTCAAGCATCCAAACTACTATCTAAACATTGTACCAGAGCTTGTTGGACTTGGACTGCTTTATCATGCCTGGGAAGTTCTCTCGTTTGTGGGGCCCGTCTATATGACTGTTTTGTGGCTAAGAATCAAAGAGGAGAACGTCGTTATAGACACGCTACTCCTCAAACCGGATTCTCCTGCTACGTCTCAGATTAACTCATCACGTGAGTATGAATCGATCTCCTGAACTTCCCAGGTGGCAGCCACGCCGTTAGGAGAAGCAGAGTTGACTATCTGTCTGTCAGTTTTTATTGCGGCTGAAAGAAATTCTTCATGCATGAACGTGCATGGGGATGCAGCGAATAATAATTCTTTATTGGACGAACAATATGGTTACACGTTACTTAAAGCGACAGAAATGCGTATGAACGAGTAAAAAGAGGACTAAATCAGTATCTTCCATAGCTCGTGTATCCGGCCCGGGCATTGCTCATTTGATTCTGGAGCAGCTTCTTGAAACCATTGCACAAGTGGATCATGTCAGGATACAGATTTCCGTGTAACTGGTACCCGTTAGGCAGAACCTTGATGTTCCAAGTGTACACTTTATCGTTCTTCTCGTTCAGCTTAAATAGCAAGTAGAACCAGCCCGGAGATCTGTGGTTGTAACAGAAACAGTAGCACGATCTGTTCTTGTTGGCTTTCGAGTATCGGATCAGCCATTCCTTCGCATCGTTCAAAGGCTCGTTCTTGAACTTCTCGTGGTTGATGATCTCTTCCACCTTCGAGTGGAGATTGTTGATGTGAGAGACGATCAACTCATCCAAGTCATGGTATCTGTATTCACCGACTTGCAAGATTCTTCCCAGAGTGTATTCGTTTGGCTTGTCCAGCTCTAAAACGTCCAAGTGTTGGAACAACTGGTTTTCAATTTTCCACGTGATGGTCAAATGATCAGCTCCCTTCGACGATGGTCTGATGACAAATTCACCGTTGGCTTTCGACGCGAGGAAATCCTCAGCCTCTTTTGAGTTGAAATTGCGGAAGTATGGATGTTTCAAAAATCTCTTCATGTTGTTCTCCTTGCTCTCTTGTTCTTTCTCTCTCTGTTTGTCGGCCTCTTCGGCTTCGAAATCCCACAATCCAGTGAATTTCTCGATTTGTCTGCCAAACAATGCGTGCTGCAGGTCGTTCTTCAGAATAGAAAGCTCAGCTCTGAAGTTACCGTAATCGACACTCTTGATGACAGCTTGAATGGCTTGCCCACTCTGGTACTTTGTCAACAAGTTTGTGCTGTCTCCATACTCCAGAATGTTGGCCCGCGAGATATTGCACGACACTCCGGTCTGTGTTTGTGCGACCAAAAATCTGTTGTCAACCCTTTGCAAGATGGCTGAAACCAGAAATCCTTTCTGAAAGGTTTCTTTGTTCTCACTAGTCAAAAGCTGGAAAACTTCATCTTCTGTCAGAATATGGAACAGCTTTCTGAGCTCCTCGTAATTGTTTTGCAACTCTTCCTTGATCATTTCCAAAGTTGCTCTCTTTCTGTGCCCATGCTCCTCCAGCTGATCGGCGTATCCCTCCAAAAGCAAATCATCCAGCTTCTCAACACCCTCGTCGTACAACTTGGAAATAACACCACCCTCGTCCTGTTCGATCTCCTGTCTCTCCTCCTCTGTCAAATCCAGAGCATCACTGGCCATCTTAGCAGCCAGTTCATAATCTTCAGGGTGAATTCTGGTTGCATCCAGCAACTCAATGTCCTTGTCTGGTCTGTCAGGAACTGGCAACTCAATGAACGGAGCGCAGTTCAAAAAGACAACCTTTGTGGTCAAGCCTTTCACAATCAAGTCTTCTCTTCTCAACAAGAAACCTCCGTTGGATTCAATTCCCTTGATCAAACTCCCAGCTTTTCTTGGTCCAAGACCTGCAATATACTGCAGCATCACAGAAAGATACTGTGATCTGACAGCATCGTTGATTTTGATACCAACCAAGCAGGCAACATCAACAAAAATGGAGTCCACAGCCTCCTTGATTTTGTGATCAGGCAGCAAATGTTGGTGCTTGTGAATCGAGATCGATGTCACGGCATCACCCAAAGACATGTACTCCAGAAGAGGACTTTGAACGTATCTGGCGATAGCAATGCAAAACTTGGCGACCACTGGCTTGTCACTGAATTCCAAGTTGGATCGTTCGGAATGTTCATACAATCTCGCAGTCTCGTTAGGGACGTAAAGAACCGGCAATGGGATAGGATCGCCTTTGTATTCGTCATCAACGTCAATTTCCACCGTAATGTTGTGCATTCTGATGATCTCCGAAACAGATTTAAACAAGTGAGAGAGCTCCACGTTAGAACTCGACATGGCAATCACCTCGGGCTTAAAGTTCTTGATGATTTCCAGCAACTGTTTTTCGAACTCAGGATGTCTGAAGTTGTGCTCAAATTTGACATGTTCAGCAACCGTTCCATCGTAATCCATAGCCACGGCAATGACGGCGGAATCTCTCTTACCGTCACCATTGGACAATGCCAAAACTTTCGGAATAGTACCCTTCGCATTAGGAACAGGGTGGAATGGAGCTTGGTCGACCTTGTTCATGAAGTGTTCCCTGATCTCGAAGAACAAGGATCTCTCACTGACAGTCTTGATCTTCTCCTTCACATCAGAAGAGATGATCGGAACCAACTTCTTCAAGGCGATGTCGAGACATTGTCTTCTGAACTCGTTCCACGAGCTACTCAAGTCTGAAGTACCATCGGATGAAAGGAAAGAGAACAAGTGGTTGGCGAAATTGTCAAACGCACCCTTCAATCCAACCTTGATGTTCACGTAACCAGAAGCCTCTGCCTCCAGCATGCGAAGAAACAGATCAGGCTGATACAAGAACGACTCTGCAGGTCTGTTGATGGCGTATTTGAAATCGGCATAAGGAGAGTTGTCTGTGATCTTGACTCTACCCTTTTCCGTCAGCTCGATGTCAATGGTTGCATAGTTTTGAAACGCCAGTCTCAAGTGTGCCCTCAACTTTGGGTTGTGAATCAACTGTTCGGAAAACATGTGCAAAACGGCATTTGTTGCCTTGTCTTTGGAATCAAAGTAGGAGCCCTCAATGACGGCTTTTTTGATCAACTCTTCCGGTTTCTCGCTGTTATCTTCCGTGAGATAAATCTTATTGTTGGTGGAAACGTTCTCACCAAACTTCTCTGAGTCGATTCCAATAGCTTTGATAACCTCGTACACTTTATCGTTCTTGATTTTTTCGAAAATCAAATACTTGGAGTGTGATTTCTTTTTGCCTTTTGGAGTGTCAGTGTTGGCAGCACGCAATTCTGCGCTGTAATTGAAGGAGACGTAGTCTTGCAGATCCTGAAGCTCAACCACGGTCTTTGCATTTTCGAATGACTCATCAAACAAGATGTCCACGGTGTCCACAGACTTGAAAAGCTTTTCGATGTTAGTCTTCTTCTCCAAGAGTGCGTGGTAATCCATATCCAGCTGCACAATTCTCCACAGATCATTTTCGTTCAACAATTTCTGGACCCTTAGCTGTCCATCCTCACGGTATGTGTGGAGTGTGTAGTCCTTTCTGGAACTCCATATCGTTGGAACTTCCAGATTGTCCTTGGCGATGAAATAGACGATTTGAGCAACAGCTTTTTTGAATGGTTCCACAAGAGTCTCCTTTCCTTGGAAGAAAGCCTGCTTTTCCTCATATAACGTCTCGGAGACCCAGTGTTGCTTCTTTTGGAACTCTTCTTCTTCCAAATCGTACTCTTTGATGTTTTCACGCAGGGCCTGGAACCGTTCCGGAATGTCCGCAACTCTGATTTCTTGATCTCTATCCGTCAACAGATGCTCCTTGAGCTCTTCAAACTCGAAAACTTCGTGTAGAGCTTGAGGATCTTTTGACGCCTTTTTCACGACATATCCGTCTTCGTCAACTTCGTCTTCCATTTCTGGTTCGTCTTCGAGTCCCTCAGCCTCCAGAGCCCAGGCATATTCCTCTCCGTCTCCAAAAATCTCATAGAGCTCGTCGAGCTTATCTTGGTCAAACTGAGAATGTCTGGCAAAGTTGTTCTGCTTTGCTTTGGCCGATCTCATACGGGCCAGCCTTTCATCCCGATCTTCTTCGTCCTCGGAAAACTCGTCGTCTTCAATGAAATCGTCAAACTCGCCAACAACATCTTGCTGTCTCTCTTTCCGCATCTTTCTAGAGGCTTCCATGAGGTCATCTTCTTCTTGTGCTTCTTGGTCTTCCCCTTCCTCTTCATCCAGACCTTCTTCATCAGAAAACATATCTGTCAAACCCTTAGAAGCAGCTCTCGAGTCTTCGTCATCGGCACCGCCTCTTTTCAAACGCTTGAACTTGCTCTTTTCAGCCAAATGTGGAGGCAGCTCTCCCGCGTTTTCTCTCAGCAGCTCTAGGTCGTCCTCGTCAAGCTCATCGTCGTCTTCAAGCTTTCTCAGGGCCTCTCTCTTTCTCTTCTTGTGACGCCGCCGTTTTTTCCGCTCTTCTTCATCGATATCTGACCCTTCCTCGGAGTCGTCTTCGTCTTCGCCTTCTTCATCGTCCACGATGAAACCATCTCTCACTTTTCTGATGGCTTCTTCGTCCTCATCTTCGTCCTCGTCCTCCTCCGACGAATCAACGTCACCAGAAACATGCGAGTTGTCTTCTTCTTCCTCGTCGTCTAGCTGAGCGGCATCGTCAATCAATTCCGACGTGGGCTGGATCTTGTCTTCCTCCGACATGTTTAAAGCTGTAATCTCAAAAAAGTGCCTAAAAACGCTTTTAAGCCCGTTTTCTTGTAATCACAAAATACAACTCCTCCAAATACGCTCCTCAACGCTGTCGAATTGGCTTCTTGTGTCCAGTTTCAGCCTCCCACTCCTCTGATTGTGTCTACTTGTTGCCTGCAACAGGAATGAGTTCTTGTTCTTTTTCCCTTGTTTTTTATTTTTCGTCGAACGGGGGCCGGGTAACGATTAGCACAACCCGAAAAATTTAAGGGAGCATTACACAGCCTCATTTTATAATGTCATGAAAGAATACTACCATTAACTTGTACAATTATGCTACATTATGCTCCTTGGATTGAAACCCCAGTTCCCACTTACAGTGTGCTTCCCCTTTGTATGTCGTCCTTCAAATCTCCCAGATATGAATCGTAATGACGACTCAGTTTATCGTTAAACTCCTTGTTCTTGTCATTGATGAACCCGTCTGTGGCCTTGTCTGTTTCAGTCCTCCGCCGTTTCTTGTACGACGTCTCATCCTTTTCGCGCAACGATCGTCCCAAAGCCTCTAGCTTTCTGTCATCGGTGATCTGCTGTATTATTTCGGCCTCCGACAACCCCTCCGCTTTCAAATTTTGATAAAGCAGCTTTTGCGACTCATATCCCTCATCGGACAACTTTTGCAGCTTTTTCAAGCCTTTGACATAGGTTTGTTGAGCCAGTTGTTTGAAATTTTGGAACTCTCTGTCCTCTGCGGCAGTCTTGTTTGCATTCTGTCGGAGATTCCAGTTCTCATCTTCTTCGACGGTGTAGTTCAGGTTCTGAAGTCTTTCGTAGTCTAAACCTTTTGCCTTGAGCTCCTCTTTCTGAGCCTCTTTATCGGCTTTTTCCTGCGCTGCTGCTAGTTTCTCGACTCTCTCTGCGTCCTTTTTCTTCAGCTCATGTTCCCGCTGCAATTCCTTTTTGTTGAGTGACTTTGACTCCTGTTTGCGCTCACGCAGTTCGCGCAGCTTTCGCACTCTTTCTGCGGCATCCATGTTACAAAGAACCAAAATAAGAGCTGTGTGCTCTGATTACAGTACTAGGTTGATTTTTTTTTTTTGCACTTGCAGCTGGCGCGTCCATTAGCGTCGATCGACCGCACGTGACTCCCGCAATTTTTTTGACACCGCGCCCGCAATTCTTATCTCCTGATAAATTTACAGACCAAGGTACCGCAGTTTCTCGTCTCCCTGGCCGGTCGGGTGTCTCGAGGTTGCAACTCCGGACACAGTGCTACATGAGCAATTGTAGTCATAGTAAACAGATCAAATAGAGAGACGGTCTTCCTCCCAAAATACCGCACACTACCGTATAAAATCGCCCCATTTGGCCCGTGCAACCCGGCGACTTTCAGAGGTCATCAGGCTGCTCTTAGCTATACATTTCCAAGTAAAAGTGCGCGTCCTGCCCTCGTTTGTCCGTCCCTTTTCACTAGGTTTCTTCTCCCTCTGCCCTTCCGTAGGAATCCGCCGAACGGCTGAACACGAGCGGGGCAGTTTCCGGAACCGCCGCGGATCGTACTCTCTCCATCGTGAACGCCCCGTCATCCCTTCGTGGGCCACAGAAGATTTTTGCACTGCCGCAAAAGAACGGATCTAAATATTTCAACATGTAGCAAAAATAATCTCTTTCCTTGAATTGCCGAGCCTCAAATCTTCACCCTTTCTCTACCAATATCCGGCAATTTTCCATCAAAAAAGCTCATCCATGTCACTCGCCGCACCGCAAAAGCACTGGATCCAGTGGCTGTCGCTGTTTGAGTACGGCGAACCTCGTGTCGATGACGGCTACTGGGGTCCTGTCACCGCAACCATCGACTGGTGCGAGGAAAACTATGTGGTTTCTCCTTTTTTCGCAGAAATTGTCAACGCAACCACCAATCTGTCCTTTTACTTTCTCTCAATGCGGCTGCTGTACTCGTCGATCAAAAATCAGCACGGATTGATCTTCATCTTCGTCTCGGTTGGCATGTGTGTCGTTGGAATCGGCTCCTGGCTGTTCCACATGACCCTCAAATACGAGTTCCAGCTACTGGACGAACTCCCAATGATTTACGTCACTGCACTGCCGTTTGCGTACATCTTTGGCCTGGAAATGCAGAGCCGAAGAGCTCGTTTTGCCGTCTATATCGGCACAGCAATAGTGATCGCCACACTCACTTACATCTACTGCTCCGTGTACAAGAATCCGGAGCTCCACCAGGCCTCATATGCCGTGCTTAACTTCTCCATCATCTTCAAGTCGCTGTCCCTGGTCAAAAAACACGTGACCGACGAAAGCAGCCGGAAACTTCTGTACAAACTAGTCTCATTCTCGCTGTTCGAGTTCCTGTTCGGGTTCTTGATATGGAACCTTGACACAGTGTACTGTTCTGCGCTTATCAGAGCCAGAAGATTGGTTGGATTCCCTCTCGGAGCCCTGTTCCTGGAAGGTCACGGCTGGTGGCACATCCTCACGTCGCTCGGAATCTACCACTTCATCATCTACAACCAGATGCTCAACGTTTGGTACCACGGAAAGGAGGACAGTTACGAGCTAGTTTGGAAGTTTGGATTACCGTTCGAGGTGAGACTGGTGGATCCTGCAAAGAAGGTTGCAGACACGAAAAAGACGGAGAAGAGCGAACAATAATTTATACACAAAGATAACAAAGTTCATTGTAAACAAAAGGTGTGTGTTTATTCAGGTGAGTCTGCAACGAAACGGCAGCTTCACAGTGATGAACATCCCGAGATAGCTGATTTTGAAATTTACACCATTACCGACGCGTCGATTCTCAAATTGCGTCGATTCTCACCGATCGGCTTCCCTCAAATGCCGATTGTGGAGAAATCAAAAAAACCAAACAAAGTCTTCCTCCTTTACACTTTAGTCTTCTTTCCTCAATTTTTCTTTCGCAATGCTCTTTGACTACCCGCCACCCTTGCCATACGATTACGTGGGTTTCTGGGGCCCTGTCACGGCCACCATTGACTGGTGCGAGGAGAATTACATTTTCTCTCCGTACATTGCCGAGGTGGTAAACAGTTTCACCAACTTTGGTTTTGTTGCGCTGGCAATGGCACAACTATACTACACGATCAAGAACAAGTTTGGCCCGCTCTATGTGTTCATTTCCATTGGATTCGCGTCGGTTGGCGTTGGCTCGTTTCTGTTCCACATGACCCTGCTGTATGAGTACCAGCTCATGGATGAGCTACCGATGGTTTATGTCACCGCGCTTCCATTTGGCTATATTATGGGCTGGAACCAGCCGGTGTGGAAGAAAAACCTGTGGAGAGTCGGCACGTTTGTTGTGACGGTCGCGTTCACCTACATTTACATCTATGTGTGGAGGAACCCAGAGATCCACCAGGCTTTCTACGCGATGCTAAACTTCGGCGTCATCTACAAGACGATCACCACGATCCAGAAACTTATTCCAGACGCAAAAGTGAGAAAGTCGCTGTACTCTATGCTGGCACTAGCCTTTTCGCTGTTTATTTTCGGCTTCTTCATCTGGAACATGGATTTCCTGTTGTGCAATCATCTCACCGGCCTCAGAAGATCGTGGCTCGGTCTCCCGCTCGGCATTCTCACCGAGGGACACGGCTGGTGGCACATCTTCACCGGGCTGGGTGTATACTACTTCATTGTCTACAACCAGCTGCTGAACACCTGGATGACTGGCAAACAAGATCAGTACAAGCTCGTTTGGCACGGCTTTTTGGCCGAGGTCCAGATCCAAGAGAAGAGAGATTAGTCGGCCGGCTATCAACCTATATTATTCTATTGTACATACACTATATACACTTATTAGGAACAACTTCTAGAGCTGTATTGATTGGTGTCTGACAAGATCCTCTCGCACTTCTCCTTCATCCCGCTGTCTCCATTCTGAACCACCTTTCCACACACAAACTTAAAGTTGTTCTCCAGAATTGCAAATCTCGGGTCCTGTCGCACGTTTTCCTGCTGCCTCACACTCGAAATTGCCGTCTCGAACCAATCCAGAGCCTCCTCAAGCCATTCTTGCTGAGAAATGTCCTTTTTTGTGGCAATCATTCCAGCCGTTTTCACCTGTTCCAAGAGAAGACCAAAGTCCACGCTCTCAGAGTGCAAGAAGATGCATTCTATGACTCGTTCCAGCTGTAAACTGTCCTGTTTCAAAGCATTGTTGGCAAGTTTCACACCAGCCAGACAAATTTCGCTCAAGACTTCGTCTTTTTTCCCGTCCTTAAACTCCAAAATTGCGCTACATAGCATTTCCAACGTGGACTCTGGCATGCCAGACGTTTCGAAATACGCAATGTACCGCGAGAGGAAGGAAAAATACAACACCAAGACTTGTTTGTAAGGCCCCGCAAGCGGCTCGTCACGGTGGATCAACCTCACCACATTCACCAACCTCACCACCATATTTTCCTCGTTGAATCTTCCAAAAACAAGTCTGTTAGAGATAATCTTGTTGAGCAGGAAAACCGCCTGCATCTGGAAATACCGCCTGCTGTCTGCCACCGCACAAATCTGCTCAATGTTACCTACCAAGAGCTCGAAAAGCCCTTCCTTTTCCACCAAAAACTCAGCCAGCTGTGTTTGCTTTTCTGCCGACGTCACAAAATTGCCCAATATCACCATAGCCAGTGAGCAGACGTCTGATTTCTGGCTCACCAGCGCATAATACTGCTCCAATTCGTCGTTCTCGTTCGTCTCGTTCAGCGAGAGGTTCATTATTGTGTCAAACAGAAGTGTGTAGATGCGTTCGTCTCTGGTTGTCTTCTCTAAAGCATCTAGCAGCCTCAAAACCACTGTCTGATCGTTCTCCAGATCTATCTTGCACCTCGAGACCCGGTTCACCACCTCGGCGGTCTCTTCACTGCCGCTCGCCAGCAAAACATCCACGAGCTCTTCCATATCCCTTTTGTTCCAGACAAACTGCTCACATCCCGAAAATTCCTCAAGAATGTTCAACACAATCTCGTTCGTGTCGTCGTCTCCACGCTTTATAAGACTCACCAGCCCGCTCGAATAGCCAACATTCTCATCCCGCACAGCCACCTTGCCCAGAAATTCAACCACAGCCGTGTTCTCCAAGGACAAATTGTACAGGAAATGCAGCGAAAAGAAGCTGTCCTGGCCAGACGTGTCCAACAGACGGCTCAGCACAAGCTGGAAAAACTCCACAGACCGCTCTGATCCAATAATCGTTGATCTGTTGGCGTCAGAATCCGCAACGAAATTTCCTAACACTCTCGTGATCTTCCCGTGCGTATCGCCGTAATAGACACCCTGCTGGTGCTGCGTCACGGCGTAGCTCAGCAACATAGGGACAATCTCAACTACGCCGGGATCAGAGCGTGCTTCTTCTTCTCGCAAACATGTTCCTAGCGAATCGAGCAGCTCAATAGGGATTCGCTGCTCGGTGTCAAGATGTTGCTTTACGGACTTCGCCGTCTCCTCCAGTGTCATGTTTGTCAGCTTTTGACGACTGATCTCATGATCTCAAAGCTTTTTTTTTTCGAGCTTTTATTATATTTTTTTGTGCTTTTCGAGACAGGTAAATATAGAATTACAAGCAAATGGAAGCACAACTCGTCGTGAGTTCTATAAACAATGACTAACATGCGAGAGACACCATCGACCCTTTGCGGTGCTTAACTCCTATTTTGGCTGGTCTACCCAGCCTCACCTTCTCTTCACCTCCTTATACCACCCTCCTCCAATATCCTCTCCCCTTGTTCCTGGCTCTCTGTCGATATAACCATCAACATTACAGTCGTTCAGCCAGAAGTGGTTCGATAACCCGGCTGCGTCCATCCGCATCTTGGGATCGGTGATCAGCATGCACCCCAAAAAGTCGCTGATCTCATGCGAATCCGTCTCACTCAACTTGTACTTCTCCATCAAAACGCTCTCCAGCGGCCACGGCTTAAGGTTCTTGATCTGTCGAAGCGTCTTGAGATCCGAATGGAAATATCTCTTGGTATTGTAGCCATGTTCAAGCACTCTGCGCGGAATCGTGCCCACCAGCTCGATAATCTGGGCAAGATGGTCGTCGTTCTTGCTGAATGTAGGACCCTCCGTAGGGTCGAATAAATAATCCCCTGTCAAAAGCTCAAAGACAAGACATCCAATCGACCATATATCCGACGAACATCCCCAATTTGATCCCAAAATAACCTCTGGTGCACGGTACTGCCGTGTTTGGATGTCGTCTGTAAAGTGCCTGTAAATCCAGCACGCATTCCCCAGATCGGCGATCTTCACTCTGATTATGTCGTCGTCCTCGATCTCGTCTTCCTGTGGCGGATCGGCCGCAAACGGATCTGTTTCCTTGAAACTTCTGTCGATCAATGATTGCATATCCTGTTCAGACTGCTTGGTGGCAATGGGTATCGTTCCCGTGGCCTTTCCTGCAAAACTACTAATCGTCGGCTGCAGCGGAGACACGAAAAACGAGTTCGAACGCGAACGCAGCGGCGACGGCAACGGCTGCGATCCTGTCACCAGCGTCTGTCGCCGCGAGTGCCTGCTCTTCCGAAACGGAATCTGCCTCCTGTCGCCCGACGCAGACAGAGAGACGCTTGGGTCGTACAGTCCGTTTTTCAGTTGCGACGAAACACGCCGCAAAAGCCGTCTTTCCTTCTGTGAATCCTCCAAAAACTTCACAAGCTTCTCCACGTCTTCAATCTCAAGCAATATGTTTTCCGGCTTGATATCCGTGTGGATGATCCCGCACTGTCTGTGCAGAAAATCCACGGCCAGAAGCATTTGTTTTGCTATTTGCTTCACGAACTTTATCGGAAGACCCTTGTGCTTGTAACGTCTGATCAAACTCAGCAAGTTCTCGCCCAAAACCTCAAAAACCATGCAAATATGCGTCCCGTTCACGCCCTGGTGGTCGAAATAATCGAGCAACTTGATCAGATGTGCGTGTCCCGGATGCTCGGGGTCGGTGTGGTTAATCTTAGATAGCAGTTTGATCTCGTCGATCGCTGTTTCACGGTAGTTCTTCGCACTCCGTACAATCTTCATAGCCACGTGTTTGTCCTCCTCGGTGTCTTTCGCCAACCAAACCGTCGAAAAATGGCCCCAGCCAAGCTTTCGCACAAGAACATACCGTTTCTCCTTGTAGGACTCCCCAATGTACGCCGGATGGTATCCCCCCGGAACGTAGTCCTCCAAATCTTCCTCGTTGGTAGCATCGACATCGGAGTCCTCAGGCTCAGACTCGCCCTCCTCCTCGCCACTTCCTTCGTCGGAAACTGACAGTCTCTTCACAGCGGTGGTAATCGGATCCTGGGCGCCGCGGATCAGCTCGTCATCCTGCAAGTTGGTCAGCTTCTCTGTAACCTCCTTCAAAATCTCAGCATCCTGCGCAAAGTGGAGTGCTTGCGGATCGATTTGTTTGTCGCCCACTTTCTTGAACGCCAGCGACAACTTCGACGCGGTGTTACCCGTGTCCACACCGTTCGAGTTGTAGTTCTCCTTCACAAACTTGTCTCCAGAAGAAGACGCAGACATCTCAGGGGTAAGAACTGATCGGTAGTACAAAACAAAAGAATCTCTGACAACTGCCTATACTGGTGAAAGCGTTGCTATATTTTCTTGAGACTTCAAAAGATGTGCTGACCCGCCGAACTTGTAGCGTCTGTTCTTTGTTATTAGGGAGATAAACAGATTGGAAACAAGGTTTGATTTTGTTTGTCCTGTGGACTACTTTTTTTTTTTGTTTCCTCAGGATTTTTTTTTTGTCACCGTCGCGCCGACTCTACAATCGACGCGACTCAACACTACAAAGCTTCTACTCTAGCACTGATATTATGATTCAACTTAAGTGAATAACGACAGAACCCGATAAATCAATCCTCGTCGGGCGAATTTTATATACCATCATCATAACAAACACAAAGAAAAGCAAATCAGCCGAAAATCAGCCTGCTTAATCCAGCTCGTCAGCCATCTCAGCGTCGCCGTCGGCATCCTTCTTCTCTGGCTCACCACCGGCAGCCTTGGCAGCTCTCTCGGCAGCCATCTTCTCAGCCATGGCAGCAGCTTGCGAAGCCTCCTGCTTAGATCTCAGCTCCTGTCTCAGCTCCTCCTGCTTAGCCAGGTATCTGCCTCTGATCACGTTACCGATCGAGGCCAGCTCTTCGTACTTGGCAATGTACTTGGCCTTGCTCGAGTCGTAGCCGTCGTCGTACAACCACTCCTCGGTGGCAGCCAGCATCTTGCTCAGCTTGCTCTTCTCCTCCTCGGAGGCGAAGTTGGCGTATTGCTCCTCCAATTTGCCTCTAAGATCGTAAATGTACTCCTCTAGTGCGTTCTTTCTGTCCTCAGTCTCGGCAACGAGCTTGTCCTCAGCGACCATCTTGCCCTCCTTCTCGAAGAACTCGGCCAAAACGTTCTCTGGGAGCGACAGGCCCTCGAAAGAGATTTGCAAGTCCTTGGTCTTGACCAACTTTTTGACAATCTTGTACTCTGGCTCGGCTTCTGGAGTAGCATCTGGGTTCTCAACCAGCTCCTTCACCTCCTGCTCCTCGACAATGTAAGCGGACTCAATCGTGTAGAATCCAGAAGGATCGTTTCTCACCTTGAGCTTACACACAGCAGCGTCCTGGCCCTCAGGAACAACCACTCCGGAAACCTTCCACTTGGCCAGCTCTGGGCGGGTTCCAACAGGAAGCTCCTCTGGGTGTGTGTATTTGGCCTCGATCTCAAAGTCAGAAGTTCTGTACAAAGTGATGAGCTTGGTCGAAGGGAAAACACCGCCCTTAGGGAACACCTCAAGGTGGTCAGTGTCCTCGGCGTCCTTGACCCAGTAGTAGGTCACCGAGAAGTTGTTGGCATCCTCAAACTTGAATGGTCTAACTCTGAGGGTTGGCGAGTGCATAGCGCAGATGAAGGCAGCACCTCTGGCAATGGCCTCGTCCTGGTTCAACGTGAACGACAGTTGCTTGCCAAAGATCTCGGAAAGCTTGGCCTTGACCGAAGGAACTCTGGTACAGCCACCAATGACTTCAATAGAGTCAATGTCCTCGGCAGTCAGACCAGCAGTCTTCAAAGCGGTCTCAATAGGAACGTGAATTCTGGCAAGAAGTGGAGCAACCATCTCTTCGAGCTCTTCTCTATTGAGCTGCGACGAAACGTCGACATCCTCCATCACAGACTCAATGTTGATAGGGGCCTGCGTGTTGGCAGACAAAACCTTCTTGAGCTTCTCTGAAGCAGCGAGAACACGGCTGTATCCCTTAGGGTTTGTTCTGATGTCAATCTTGTACTTGGCCTTGAACTCGTCGGCAAAGTGCTCGGCAATGGCTCTGTCAAAGTCACGGCCACCAAAGTGCTTGTCGTAGGCGGAACCAAGAATCTTGAGCTCACCCTTCTTCACAGCAGCAATGGAAACGGTGAACGAAGAGTGGCCAATGTCCACAAAGGCAATCTTCTTTGGCTCGTCCTCTGACAGATCGGTCTTGAAAACACCGTAACCGACAGCGGCAGCAGTCACCTCGTTCACAATTCTAACAGGGTTCAGACCAGCAATGGAACAAGCATCGGCGGCAGCGCGTCTCTGCTGCTCGGTGTACCAAACAGGAACGGCAAGACAAATGTCGGTGATCTTACCCTTGGTCTCCTTGGTGGCAATGTCCTTCAACTTGTTCAGGTACATGGCAACGAGCTGGGTGGAAGTGAACTCTTCTTGTTGGCCCAAGAATCTGACCTTGGCGGCGGCAAAGCCGTCCTTCTCGACCAGAGGACACGTGAAGAACTGCTTCTCAACCTCGAAATCTGGCGAGTCAGCTGGCAAAGCCAAGATACGCTTCAAGTTCTCAACAGTGTTCTTCAAGTTGGAGGTTTGTTGAGTCTTTCCAGACTCACCGATGGAACGGTTCTTGACACCGAATCCAACAACGGTCGGGGTAGAACGGTTAGAAACTTCGTTCACAACCACATCAATCCCTCTGTTCTTAGCAACGGCAACAACCGTGCTGTTGTTTCCTAAATCAACACCAAATGGAGTAGACATTTTTTGCTATTTCTGGCTAAAAATGATACAATAATCCTTTGTTTAACTGTCAAGTTGAAGAATCAAACGGTGTTCGCCTTCTTTTGTACACTTTTTCTTCAACACTTTTTTTTCTGAAAAAATTTTATTTTTACCGTGGAAAACTCAAGATTTTTCTAGAAGTATTAGCTAAGCGAGAGAATAGTTTGCAGAGATCGCCAGCCAGGAGAACTGATAAGCTCGGCCAGGGCACGAGACGATTGCTCTGAGTCCGACGAAACACACCGGATGGCAAGCATAATCTCCTGGGAACTCAAAACATCCAGATTCACCAGGTACACCAGAACGTGGAAGTCACGAAGAACCGTGACAACGTTTTCCTCCCGTAGACACTTCTGTAGCTCGTTTGGAGACTGTCCTTCGCCAATGTATCCGCGGTTTTCGATAGGAAACCCACGGAGCGTGAAACGGGGCGCCGATTGCTCGGGAAAACCGTGCGTCAGCGAAACAAGCAGATATTCCACTGGGAAGCTCGTCTTGGCACTCTGTTTCACCTCTAATCCGTACTCGTTCACCTTCTGATAGAAAATTTCTGGCACGTACCGCTCGCTGTTTTGTTCCAGAATGAACACTTCGTTTGGATGTGTCGATGGAGCCACCAGATCAGCCTTGACAAGCGCCTCGCCGCTCTCCGAGATTTGGTACGCCTCGATGTCGATTTCGCCCCTTGTGTTTCCTGTGATCACACAGGTGACGAACTTGGACGAGTAGGCACCCGAACTCGACCATTTGCACAAGTTTGGAAACTTGAGCTGCCATTTCACCGCGAAAATGGCCTCCAACGAAGACAAAAAGAACGAGTTTCTGTGCCGTTTGCAGATCACAGACCCGTCACCGCTGCCGGAGTCCACCAAGTCGGTAAAGACGATCCCGACAGGAACCAGGCCAAGTTCTTCTGCCAGGCGCAGCACCTTCTCCTCGTCTTCCCAGTTCTGGAGAACCAGTCCGTCCTCCTGATCCGTTTGTGGCAGCTCGTAGATCGCTTCCACTTTGGCCTTGATCCCGAGCGGAACAATGTCATATCTGTCATAGGTTCCTAGCATCAAACCTATGCGCTGCGTTCCCGATAATCGCCACGCGTTAATGAAGTCGTTCACAATTTCGCTATCCTGAAACTCCACGTGATCCACCATTCTGAACTTTTGTCTCTGAAGAGTGATCGCAGAGGGCTGGCACTTCGAACAGATCCCCTTAGGCCATGGGTCGTGCCCCGAGGGACACTTTTTGTTAATTTTAAAGTCAGACTGGTTGATTGGAGCCACATACGACGACCCTGACTCCATCTTGTTCGCCAGAGAGTTCAGTTCGTTCACGTATGCATGAAAAGAAATGTGTTTGATGTTGTTTTCTTCCTGATACGACTTATCCCAGGGTGGCAGCGGCGAACAATACTCGCACATGCCCTTGTCGGTGTGTCTACATAGAGACGTGCGTTTCCTAGGGATCAATCCCTGCTCTTGGTCGAGAATGTTGTCCACTGCGAGCTGTTTCGGTTGTTTCTGTGTGCTGCTGATGCTCACCGTGGCCGATCCCGCCGTCTCGGTCGCCGCCGCCTTGCTGTAGTTCAGATAAAGCATGTCTCCGTGCTTGATATCGAGTCCTCCCACTGTTTGATCTCTGATTTCTGTGGCTTTGTGACCGGCTTCGCCTGGTTTGCTGGCAATTGTAAGCGATTCTGTGTCCATTGTAGGTATTTTGAGCTTTAGATCGTCGATGACGCTGGAGAACAGCTGTGAGGCGTCGGTGTTAAGCCTCAGCATGCCGTCTTTCGAGCGGAACCTTATAACCTGCAGAGAGAGAATTGTTAGCATGACCAGAGCTTGGCGTCCTCAAAGCAGCAATTTCGTCTACTTACCATCGCCATTTTGCCAGATCTTGTCTTTTTTGTGTCCAATTGCCCTGAAAAACAGTGAGTTTGACGGATCTGATGTGTTTGCCACCAGAAAGAAAAAGCATCTTTGGTCTAGATTATTTTATTTTTTGTAGTGCGGAAAAAATAAAAAAAAATGAATGGAATGAAAGGTCTCTTCCTGCTGCCTTCTTCTCTGGCATGTCCAATATTTGAGCCAACAACACGACACTGAGCAGACCACCTTCACCAGGGCGCAAATCTGCTTATTAGAGACTATAGAATAGGCTAGAATCTGGACGATGAGACCACATTCGCGAGGCCTTCTGGGCCCTTTTCGGAGCTTATCAAAGACCCAGCAACGAAGCCTATCCAGCAAGCCCGACAAAATGGACTTCTATAAGCTGCTGGCCAAGTCCAAGAGCGGGAAGGGTAAATCAGACACCCAGGCCGTCAAAACACAGTCGTTCACGTTTGACACAAGGTCCAAGAAGGATCCAGACAACCCAGACATAGACAGCATTTTTGGCTACTCCGGCAAGAACAAGTCGACCAAGTCTTCTAGAAGAGACGTCTCATACCGAGCGATCTCTTGCAATATTGCTGGAGTCACGGTGCCGAAAAGACCTGTCGAACCAGACAACTGCTGCATGAGCGGATGTGTCAACTGCGTGTGGGAGCTGTTCAACGAAGACGTCCAGGAGTGGAAGCTGCATACAAAACAGGCCGTCCAGGCTCTTATGGAGCAGGGCGACAACGTGCGAGAAAAATGGCCGACCGATTTCGACCCGCCGCCAGCATCTTTGCCCGAGAAATATGTGCCCGATTCGCTGAAGAAGGCCGAGCGCGTGGAACAGAAGAGCGTGGAGATGCCACTGGGGCTACAAGTGTTTGCCAATTTTGAGAAGAAGAGGAAGCTCAAAAAGAAAGATGTAAAATCCTTGCAGCCAGAGACGCAATCACAGAAACAGGACCAGTTTGAACATCCTGGACAGTCTGGACAGCCGCATCCGTCGCAAAGACAGTCGGCACGCACAGAGGCTATTTATACTTGAACCATGTTTATTGACATACACAACATTCGATAACCACATTCAATCACTTTGATCTGTACTGCTTGTAGCCAGTTGTTCATTGCACATCCACCCCGTTGGCCTTGAGGAACACCTTGGCCTCATCAATCTCTCCTAGTAGCTCCTCATACTTGTCCTTCTTGTCCTTAAACGTGTACACGCCGTGGCCAAGCGTTCCCAACGCGTAGCAGCCAAACGACACCAGCGCCCACCAGGGAACGACAGGCAAAATCTCTTCCGTGACGACCGCTGGAAGTGGAATCACGCCCACCAGCAACGTGAAGTATATGGATGACACAAAAAACGCCGCCAGGATAGTCTCCGATGCTTTAGTCATGATGATAGTTGGGGAAGAGAGGTAAAAATAGTGCTGATTTGAATTGTCTTGAACCAAAATATTTCGAGTGCGACTTTTGGAAAAAGGGGCTGCGAAATTTTTGGGGCGGCGCGAACAGGGGAGCAGCAGAAGCTAAGAGTTTAAGTTGTACATAGTGTAAACGGACGAAAGAAGAAGATAAAACGGCATCGGCGACCTCAAATCAGCACAGCCAGAACAAGTCCCAGCAGAGTGGTCAAACCCTCGATTTTGGCACTGTGGCCGGCAGAAGCCTTGACAGAGGAGGAGGAAGACGATGACGACGATGACGACGATGATGATGACGACGACGACGACGAGACGGCCTTTGCGGTGGAACTACTAGCCGCAGACGAAGTCTTACCGGTTTGCTCGTTGATGGTGTTTGTGGAGGCCACCGAGATCGTTGCGCTGGTGATCTCTTTGTCATCCGAGTCGTAGATGGTGTAGTTGGAGGCCTTGATGTCGATGTCAACGATCTTTCCAATGTTTGAGTTGTTGGCACCGTACAGAATGAGGTTTTCTAGTCCTCCCGGCTGTGCTGGCAGGGTGAAATTGGTGTCGAAACTCGACGAGATGCTGGAGATGGTGTCTGCGTCGCAGACTGCGAGGTTCGCCTCGGCCACGTCCGACGATGAGATTGAAGGGATGGTCGAGTTTCCGAACTCTGACTTGAGGTTATCGTAGTCGGTCAGCATAGTGAGCGATTCGTCGCTGTCGATGTCGACGAGTCCGTACGACGAGGACTCGAGCGAGTACTCATAAACCAAACCTCCGCTGAGGGTGTTGATCAAACCACCATAAACTCCCTCACTGACTTCGGTGAACGTCCGCGGTGAATTCGCGTTGCAACCGTATTCGGAGAAAAACACGGGGATCGACGAGTTTGCAAGAGAGGTGTTCAGAGCGGAAAACCCGGACGTGTCCCAAGTGGACTTTCCAGAACACCACTCGTACGAGTTGATTCCGATGAAATCGGACTTGGACTCGTCGTCCTCATCGCCGTCAATGTTGCACTGGAGATACTCGAAAGTGGCCGTTCTGAGGCCGTCGGTCGTCACGTCCGCAGCAGAGTACCCAACGGGAATCGTTCTGTTTGAGTTGTACTTGATGTACTGCTTCATGTCTCTCTGGATAGCACGGATGTACGCTGGGTTGAGCTCGGCCGAGGCGTCGTCGTTGATAACCTCGTTTCCGCTGAAAAATCCAAGCAAGTTCGGGTAGTTTTTGAACGCGTCAATCATCTTGAAAACACGGTTCAAGTACCACCAGTTGTAGGATGACTCAGGGTCATCCCTGTTGAGAGACTCACCGGAAAGAGGCGAGTTTACGTCCAGAATCACATATATTCCCGCAGCGTTGAAAATCGACATGCACTCGTCGTGATTGATCTCCGGGTTCACCGTGTACACACGGATCACGTTGACCGGCGAGTCGGCAGTGCCCAAATTCTGGAGTGCGTACGCGTCTCTGTAGCACTTCTCTGCGTCCGAGAGCACGTCGGTCTCGTCATCGTCCGAGTACGACGAGGATCCACCGGGCTGGTAGTCCACGCCCGTCAAGAAGAACACCTCGCCATCGTCACTGGCATCCACGGCAGGCTTGATGAACCGGTTTCCCTTGATTTCAATCGGAATCAAAGCATTGACAGCCCCAAACAAAGCCACCGCAGGCAGAACGTATTTTCCAAAAGCAGTCATATCAGCAAAGGTGAGCAAAGAAACGAATGAAATAGGCTGAAAAAACCCACAATAAACTGGCTGATTAGAAACACGCTTGCCACAACACCGTAAAGTGGTTCAGTTGGTTTTGTTGTTGATGCTTTTTGTATTCTTGTCCCGTGATCTCCCCATCCGAGATTTGAAAACAGAATAAAGTTGAGCAGCCAGCGGCGCGGTGCGAGGTGTGCGTCGGGACCCTTAAAAACCGCAGAGCCTCCAAGCAGGGTAACACAACCACTGGGATTCTAAGCCAACAGACTGAAAAAGGCCTTGTAGGCAGAGTCAATATCCCAAAGAAACTCCTTGAGCTCATCCTCGCTTAGAGCCTCGCTCATCTTGAGGTTGTTGAGCCGAATAAGCCACTGAATTAGCTTGGACCGGCCCTCGAAGTCGGAGAAAACCTTGTTGGTCGCAGCAATGGTGTCTCCAAGAAGCGGATGGAGCTGATCTTTAGTATTGTAATCCAACTTAATCGCATCCATCAACGTGATGAAAGAACCGGTGGCCTCTGCGATGGCCTTTCCCGTCGACGTTGAGGCCGACGCAGTCGCCGGAAGATCCGATGACGACGTCGAGACACTTCCGCTGCCGGCAGCAACTCCAATCTGGATCCGCTTGACCGCCAGCGAGCAATTGAGTCCGAATCTGCGCACAAAGGTGTCGAGATCTTTGTACTCGGCATGAACATCATCGTCCTTTAAAATCAGATTGAACTGGTGAAGGAGGCGGTTTGTCGTGCTTGTGTAGTATGTTTCATTTTTCTCAAACTTGTCCTTCACAAATGATTTCTCTAGAACATTGATCGCCACCACAATTGAATAGAGCTCCGCAAGCGACTCGCACAGGTCTCTTTGTTTGTTGGACTCATACAGCGGAATCTCCTGGTCTAGCGAGCGCTTTGCCTGCTGTATAAGCGTTTTCGAGGTGGCGGCAGATGCTGGTGCGTACATCGAGCTAAGTTGTGGCTTTTTGTCAAGAGATCAAAGAGATTTCATCTGGGCTTTCGATCTCTTTTTTTATCTGGTTTTTTTGCGACTTGCACATTTTATTGGCACGTGACTACGTTCACGTGATTTAAACGGTATAAAGATATCAAACAGCTAGCCTCACCTCCCCAGCTACCAACTCTAGTAGTACACCAGGTTGTCGAAGTACGACTTGTAAGACCAGACGGTTTCCCAGTAGCTCTCATCGAAGCACATGTCACCTCCGGTTGGGCCGATGTGCGAACAATGGACATTTGGACGCAATCCCACCATGTTTTGGTGGACGTTTCTACAGAAGACCGTGTTATGGCCACCATCGTAGCCTTCTCCCAGCGGAACTGTCAACAGGAACTCAACACAAGACTCATACGATTCGTACTGTAGGTTTTCGCCTGTGCAATATTCGGTGGCCACCTCACAGATGGATTTGATAGCGTTCAGCTTGATCAAGTCCTCCCCAGAGTACTCAGCGTAGGTTGTGTTTGCAGCTAACTCCTCCAAGACGGCACCACTGACTTCGATAACAATGTTGTACACTTCCTCGAAATTGCGCAGAATTGTGTCGTACTCCTTGATCTTGACAATACCATCTTCCTCCGTAAGCTTGAGCCAAGTATCAATCTGGACCGGGATCTCAAAGCCGATCAGCTGCGGAAAAGTCCATGTCGTGATGACGGAACTGGCCAAAACACCTTCAGTGTTTGCGACAAACTCCGTCACCGTGTAATTGACCGGGATCCCGAGCATTGAGAACGGCATTTCTGGGTTCAGTGCAAACAAACCAAAATAGTATTCGGTGTTGAGCTCGACTCCGTCAAAATCTCTCGTCACAGAAACTCTGCCTTTGCTAGCATTTGCAAAAATCGTAGAGTTGATCAGAGCTGTCTGGACCTTGTCCGCCGGAAACATCACCTGGGACCAGAAGTAGTTGAGCATTTGATACGCTTTGGCCGTGGTGTCGAATCCATCCGGTGGACTATTCCAAACGATCCCGTCACCGCTGTATGAGACATCAGACGCGGAAGAACGTTTAGAAAGGCCTTGAGTGTTCTGGCCGCCATTTAAAACCGGAAGATCCTTGAAAACAGGATGATCGAGAATATCGAACTTTTGCTGAGCTGCAAATTCCTTGGAGAAGAAGTGATCGAAGCTGTGAGCATAGGCACTGGCTGCCATCAGCGCAGCCAGCGTAGCAGAGAGTCCAAGACGGCCAATAATCATGCTGAACTGTTTTTTTTAAGCTATGGAAAAAACCCATCTTTGAGCACCACTAATACGATAAGAGTGCAGATCCCCATCCTTATATGTTGGAGGATCCGTCGTGCCCGAGAACCCTTATGGTACAATGCATATACTGGTTGCCTTTTTTTCAGCCCACATTTCTGATTTTTCACGATTTCGTGCGGCTGTGCGGCACCTGTGCATATCTCCGCGACACCGGTTGGTGTTGTAGAGGCAGATATGGCAACATGAAGAGCTTGCAGGGGGATGTCGAGGAACCCATGTGAATAAGTACTAGTGGTATGTTGTTTCCTATCAATTCCTAGATTTCTACAGCATTAGATTAGAATTCTCCGTAAATTCATGTTGGGGCTATAATATCTCGGGGAAACTAATTGGGATGAGAAAAATAAATTTATTAAACTCATCTCATTCGTGACCACAATGCAAAACAAGCGAGCCCGCTCATCAATGAGACGTTTCCAGCTATGTGCAGACTTTTCGCACGAGTGTTTTGCATTCGGCTGCATCGCAGCACGTAGTCCCCAACTTTTTTTCCCCTTTCCTCGGAAGGACGAAAAGCGGGCACAATATTCCGGGAAAAGCCGAGTAAGTTGATAAACGGTTGAGAGCGGTGCTTGGTATTACAAACGATTCCCAAGAGCCAAATACCCGGTGGGCTACAACTTTGAAAGCTTCTTGCGTTCCGCAGTACAATTTGCTCTGCCCTTGTTCCGCACATTACTCTGCCCTTGTTGCGTGCCCAGCTATTACCCTGTAGGGGATGTCTATTTTTTTATCTAGCACCGCGGCGACTCACCGTACAACCTGTCTGATGAGCTCGCAACGTTCTCAAATGCTGGAAGCACACTCCCTCTTTGCTGCAACTCTTTTCATGAGAATTGCTCGCTCGCAAATTGGTCCCACTAACCAAGCTTTCCTGCCACACTAATCTTGTACGCCACTAAAAAACCATACTAATTCTAGCTTTTCCCATTCAAAAACCGTTACCGTTCCTATCTACTATACAATCTGCGCAAACTACTCGTTTTGCGCTTGCTCGCGCTCAGCGTACAACTCCTTCAGCTTGAGATCCAGCTGCAAAGCCTGTTTCTCGTGCCATTCCAGATGTCTTCTCAGGTCGTATTCCTTTTTAAAAATGCGGTCGCAGCTCTTTCGAGGACATTCAATTGTCCTTTCTTCCACGTTGCTGAAAACGAGATCCAGCACGGACGAAATTCGCCCATTCCTGAGCTCCTTATTGAAAGTTTTGGTGGATTCTGACGTTGTGAGGAAAGTTTGTTCAAGAGGCGTCGAGGGAGACGCCTCCGAGTCTGACGAGCCGCGTCTCGCAGACCCCTCATGTTGTGGTGCCTCTTCCATATCCTTCGCTGTCCGTTTAGTCTCATATGGTATCGCCATAGTAGGGTGTTTCTCCTCGTAATGTTTTGTCAAGTCCTCCTTTTTCAGGTGCGAATCGTCGCAATAGACACACTTCCACAGCTTGATCACCGTTTTCTCGTCATGTATCCGCATGTGATTAGCCAGACCCGTCGGCCCGACACACTTCTTGCCGCAGACCTCACACGACAACTTTGAATGCTCCGACTTGATGTGCAATTGCAGCGCAGACCACACTTTGAATGCCTTGTAGCAGCCCGGATACTCGCACATCAGCTTCGCCAGACTCAAATGCTGTTTCTCCATGTGCTCAGAGAGTCTTCCTGGTCTTGGAAACGTCTTCCCGCACTCAGAACACGTGAGTCTTTGCAAATCATGAACAGAGTTGATGTGTGCTTTTAAGGACTGGTGCTTGTAAAACGCTTCCGAGCAGCCAGAATAGTGACACGCGAACGACTTGAAATGCGTCTTTTCGTGTCTCCGCAGATGCTGGTTCGAATTAACGCCTTTGCCACACACAGAGCAGTGCAAAGGCTTGGCTTCGCTGTCAGTGTGCTTCAATGAATGTCGCTGAAGATGGTCTTTCCGCGTGAAACTCTCGGAACAATTTGCATGATAACACGCAAAAGGCCTCACATTCAAATGCGACCGCATGTGCTGTTCGAGCAAAGACGGACGCGAGTAAGCCTTGCCGCAGCCCTCGTGAGAGCAGGTGTATTTCTTAGGCCGCGATGGCGAGCTGGATCTGGAAGACGCTGGGGACGAAGTCTGTGAAGGAGCATTGGAGGAGCAGGGAGATGTTGACGACGTTCTTTGTCGCTTTCTGTGAGATTCCATGAACGCAAACGGGAAAAATTGTTGTTAAAGGTGCACAGCTACTTTGACACAATCTCTTTCTGAATATTCGATTTTCTTTCTATCTATTTTTTTATTTTTTTATTATTTTCTTACTATTTTTTTTTATTTTTCACCAACTTACCCGGACAACTCGTTGAAAATTTTCCCGTACATTTATCTAAACTTTGTGAATTGCCTTTCAGTAGCTTCCTCAGCACTCTTATCTTGGCTTGTGAGGTATCGTCAACGTGGAAAGATGGCGGATTACGGAGAAGACGACCGGCCTCGGGGCGACAAGTACGATGAGTTGGACGACGTTGCAGAGTTTAGCGACGAAGAAAGATTCAGCGAGGAGGAAGCGTTGGGCGATGAAAACGGGGATCAGGTCGTTGTGGGAGGATTTGGGCCTGCTGACGCTGACTTCGCCGCTGCAGGAGGTGCCAAGAGGCTCAGACAGTTGGCTATTCCCAAGGAGGAGAGAGCGACAACACCTTACATGACCAAGTACGAGAGAGCCAGAATTCTGGGAACAAGAGCTTTGCAGATCTCGATGAATGCGCCCGTGCTTGTGGACATCGAGGGAGAGACAGATCCTCTGCAGATCGCCATGAAGGAGCTGGCGCAAAAGAAAATTCCGCTTATTATCAGAAGATATCTCCCTGACGGTTCGTACGAGGATTGGAGCGTCGACGAGCTGATTATCGACCAGTAACTTGCGCCATACTGTTCGCCGTTGTATATTTACACTAAAATTGCCAATAAAGTCATAAAGTTAGAGAAAAGATCTCGAAATCTCGCGTGAGTTCACTGTGTAATGGCATCGATAAATTTATCAGCAGCAAAACTCGACTCGCCGGTGATGTCACTGGTCTTGCTGAAGCCCCGCAAGACTTTCTGGATCTCTTCTTTCGTAATTGGGGTCTCTGAGGTTCCATTTTTAGTCACTTCTAGCACACTTTCTTCGATATTCTTTGCGTCGCAGCCAATTTTGAGCCCATTTTTGCCCTGGTCAGCCTTAAATGGCTCGAATGCCTGCTCCAATTCACTTTGTCTGCTGAATTTTCCGTATCGGGCACACATGAGTCTCAGAAAGCCGCTGAAGGTGATCCCTTCCTTGTCAGATCCCTCCAGCATCTGCTTGATCGTGGCTTCATCCAGTGATTCTCCGGTTCCAACGCTCTTCATAGTGGCCTTGAGATCATTGGCAGTGATTTTCTCGTCGTGGTCTTGATCCAAGACATTGAACAGTGTCTTGAGCTGTTGTAGCTGTTCTTTTGACATCTGGTTGACTAGCGATGTGATTTCCTCAGATTGCATGATACAGCGGTAGATTTTCTGACAGGTACGGCTAGTTGTCGCGTGTATCACTCCAGCCTTGAGAAGACAAACAGTTCGGTAACTTGTGTAGCTTATCTTCCCTTCAAGCACGCGGATCCTGCCAACTTGAGGATGTAAACAAGAATTTTAGATCGCGAGGGATCCTGTCGCGTTAGGTAATCAATAGGGATCTCGGTTTTTTTTTTTCGATATCTCAATCAAGTTTGAGAAACGTCCCTGAGGGCAGAGAGAATTCTTCTTCCCAGTGTTAACGAATAGGCCGAAATGTCGGCGAAAAGTTTCCTGAAAGCGGCGAAACAGTCATTAAAGGACAATGATCCGGATCATGTTATTTACCTGTGCGACAAAATTCTGGAAGACATTGATGACAAGAACTACTTTGCCCGCCTGTTCAAGGGGAAAGCCTTGCAGGCTCTGAACAGGGAGAAGGAGGCGCTCAATGAATACGAACAAGCCGTCAAACTTGACACAAGTGATTTGTTGGCGTGGAAGGGAGTGATGCAGATCTTGAGAGAGAGTGATGATTACAAACATTTCTTCGAGACTATGCCAGACTACGCTAGGATTTTGGCTGAACACAAGAACAACCTGACTGAGGTGGTTCATGAGATCAATGCTTACATGAGGAAGTTTCGGCGGTTGATTCCCGATCTCCAAGAATGTTATCTTCGGAATATCCTCCCTGGAACTGAGCTTGGAGAGCTAGTTGGAGAGATGTTGAACCCGCCTGACAACACTATTCTGGCTTTAATTGAGATTGTGCAGAAGAGAGAGGACTCTGAGCGAAAGTCAAGCATCTCGCAAGCGAAGTTGACCATGACGAAAAGTTTGAGCGCTGAGCAGCAGAAAATGTTGAACTCTATTATCTGGTCGTTCTGCGAGAAGTCGGAGCTGCCCGGGCTATTTGAGGCATACATCAACATCTGTACCGACGACCTCAACAGAAGACGCATGGAGAATCGTTTGCTAATCTTCAAGTACGAGATGTTGAAGAGCTGTCCGGATTCGGAGAAGAAGACGCTGTACAAAGAGGTTTTTGAGATGTGTCAGGGAATGGTTGTTGTCAAGAGCCCCTCGCAACTGGCCTGGGACTTGTATTTGGATTGGCTTGACTTTGAGACGCTCAAGGACATGGATCTTTCTCTGGTCACCGACTACATCAAGCTGTTTGGGAACCAAGGACTTGGAGCAGTCTTGTACGCTTACCTTCTTTCTGAGATCTCGCCTTTTGAGAAAGCCCGAGTTTCTGAGTACTTGAAAGCAGACGAGAAGGTTGTGTCGAAGACAAAAAAGAGAAGACAGCGGCTTGTGAAAATGGCGAAACAGAAGGCCGCAGAGGAGGATGCCGAGGCCGACGAGTCTCAGGCTCCCGAAAGTGTCACCGGAGAACAGAACTCGCCCGTTGACGAGCTTTCTCCTGCGGACATTGTTTCGCTGATGACAGAGGGAATCACAGCGGCAGGCAGCTCCATCCTGGGTCACCGGATCATCACGGCGTTCTATCTGCATCTGACCGAGTATTCTACAGCTCTGGAGTACGCGAAGAAATTAGTCACCTTAATTTCGCAGGAGACAAGAAGAAGCTTTGTTCCTCTCCTCAACACGCAAAGGGAGTCGTTCCTTGCGTTGGCGACCATCTACACGTACCACGAGTCTCCGAAGAACTTTACCAAGGCTCTGAAGTTGTACGACTCTGTTTTGACGGGTTCACCAGAGAACTTCTATGCCCGGATTGGTAAGGGTTTGATTTTGGTGGAGCAGAAACGGTTTGAGGATGCGCAAAAGCTGCTCGGCGACGTTCTGAAGGAGGCTCCGGAAAACGTGCGCGCGCTGCAGGAGTACGGCTGGTGCAATGTCCAGCTTGGAGAGTATGCGTTGGGCAGAGAGAGTTTGGAGAAGGCCGTGAAACTGACTGACGGAACGGATGCCGAGTCGTTCGAGTCGAGAGCGCTTTTGCTGTGGCGGATTGCCGAGTCGCACCTGATCGAGGTGAAGACTTTTGACGACAAAAAGGAGACGGAGTCTTCTGTGAAAAAGGCGTACGATTCGCTGATTGAATCACTGAGACAGTCCAAATTCATGGCTGCGTCGTACAGCTCGCTCGGTTCGATCTACCTAGACTACTACGGCAACAAGACACGGGCTTTAAAGTGTTTTTACAAGGCGTTTGAGTTGAATCCGGGCGATCTTGTGGCTTCAAAGGAGATTGTGCGTGACTTGAGTGAGAAGAGAGATTGGGAAATGGTGGAAATCATCTGTCAACGCGTGGTTAGCTCCGAAAAGGGAAGACGAGAGCTTGCCAACATTAAGAACGAGGACTCGTCGTGGCCTTACCGGATGCTAGGATGTTCTTCTTTGGAGAGACAGGACGACATTAAAGCAATTGAACACTTTCAGAACGCTCTGCGGAACGACCCGAATGACGTGGAATCGTGGATCGGACTCGGAGAGGGATATCTTGCCAGAGGAAGACTGGATGCTTCGCTCAAGGTGTTCAACCGGGCGCTGGAGATCGAGCCGGAAAACTGGCACGCCAGCTACTTTCTTTGTGTTGTCATGGGACAGCTTGGAGAATATCAAGAGAGTATAAGTCTCTTGAGGCTGTTGGAGGAGAAGAGACCGACCGAGTGCTGCATCAAGTTGAAGTTGGCCGACGTTTTGATTGCCAAGGCCGGCCAGGAGATTGTCAGCGGCCACATTGCTCGTTCTCTGGACACTGTTCTAGAGGCGTTCAATGTTTTGGAGACGGTCGGACAGCTGGAGCCGCACGCGGTGTCTCTTTGGCGGTGTCTTGTGGAGCTTTTGAGACTGATTTTGCAGGTTGAATCCCACGTCGTGAAGATTCCCTTTGACACCATCAGACAGCTCATTGAAGCTGTCTCAAGACCGTCTAACCTGGCCATTTTGGAGGAGGTTTCGTCGCTGGATGGACTCACAGACTTCCACGAAGCTTGTGTTGCCGAGAACAAGCTGACGCACTTGGCCTGCTACTACATGGTGAAGGCGTCAAAGACGGAGTTTGCGCTGTCGAGCGAGATCTCGCCGTCCCGATTTTTGCGGTCGGCGTCGAGCTACAATCTGGGAATGTCGTATTTGTACGCGTTCGAGCGGGTCGGCGACGAACGGTTTCGGGACTGTTCGATCAAGATGATAAAGGACGCGATCCAGTACGAGAGCGGCAACTCCGATTACTGGACGTGTCTTGGAGTGATTTCTCTGACAAAGAGTGCAAAGGTTGCTCAACATTGCTTTATCCGTGCCTCGGCTTTGTCGCCGAGAGACCCGCTCGTTTGGATCAATCTGGCCGTTCTGTATCTGCATAACCATGACACAGAGCTGGCGAACGAATGCTTCCTGCGCGTGCAGTCTGTGGACCCGGCAAATCCAAATTGCTGGACGGGCCGTGCTTTGATCGAGCAGGCGGCAGGGAATTTGCAGACGGCATCGCAGCTGCTGACCCACGCTCACGTGATCTCGAACGGGGGAAACCCGCTGTCGATGCTGTTGTACAGCTTGTCGACCGTTCAGAAGCTCGTGGGTACCGGCTCCGACGAGCGCGAGCTCGATAAGGTACAGGAACTGAACGTGGCCACTCTGGCGATTTTGAACTACCTAAAGTACTATCCGGAGGACCGTCTTGGTCTGAATGTGGCGACGCTGATTGTGGAGAGGATCCACGATTTCAAGACGGGAATTGCGCTGTCGCAGAAGCTGTGTGCTCTTTTTGAGGAAAAGTACAACGAAACCGAGGAGGAAACCGTTCTTGTTCACTACTGTATCGCCAAAGCGCAGCTTGCACGGTTATATCTGGGTGGTGAGGAGTTTGACGAGGCTCTTACGACGGGCCAATTGTCTCTGGACCTGCTCGAACAGACACAGGATTTGACCGAGGATATCCAGAAATGCATTCTGTCGTCACTGGCCGTGCTTGGTTTGTCGCACTTCTTCAAAGGAGACATTGACTCGTCGCTGGAGGAGTTCAAAAAGATTTTGGAGACGTATCCAGACTCAAAGAGAATCGTTGTTTTAATAGCACAGGTTCTATACGATTACGACACGGAAGACACGAAACAGGCGGCCATCGACGAACTGTTCAACTACATTGAGAACTTTGGAAGTTCTCTGGTGGTTGCTTTGACGATCGCGTCAATTTCCGTCGTTGAAGACCTCACAGACTATTTCCCGGCAATCAAAGAGGAGCTGGAGTCGCTGCCACTCCAGGACCGTGTTGGGGACAATTTCGGAAGCATACCGTTCTTTCTGGAACAGATTGGCAAGAAGATGGGCGAGACCAACCGAACGGTTTGGCAGAGAAACGCGTATCTTTTCCCAACGGACACACGGTCCTGGGAGGAGTTGGACAAGAATGTGTGGCTCAACGTGTGTTTGACTTCGAGCGGAGTCAACCCGCAAGAATTGAGCCGTGCCTACATGGAGTCGGGCGAGCTACGCGAGATACAGAGAGGACTGTATCTGAATCCGTCGAGTGTGGAGGGATATGTTGCATTGAAAGGCTGTAAATAGATGGACAGGTTATAAATAGTGCATGAGCAATGGAACTCCCGAAAAGACCCGGGCAGCAGAGTCCATCGGAACTAGTAATGAGTTTGTTCTCATTTTGTTTTTCTTAATTTTTCTCAAATTTGCAGCACAGAGAGACAGAAGTGGCTCGTAGTTATTAATTATTCTCGTCTTGTACTCATGGTAAGCGTGGTGGCTGAATGTTTGAAGATGGCTTGTCGCGCTCCCTAGAACTCTTGATTGTTCTTGGCCAGCGTCATGTCGCTCATCGCAAACAGCAGGTCGTCCTCGTCGTCCTCCGCGGTGCCCTGTCCCCTGAACCTGGTTCCAGCAGACAGAGGAACGGCCTCCTGAACATGGTCCTCGTCGTCGGACTCAAACACGTCCTGGTTGAACGAGCGCAGCTTCAATAACTCTGGATTCACCATCTTATTGCTGCTGTTGCTCGAGGTGGTGTTGGTGCGCTGCGACGAGCCCGTAAACTTCCTGGTGTTGTTCTGCGCTGTCGCGGTGCCGACAGAAGCCGACGATGGTGAGGAGTTTCTTCTGAGGATTTTGGCCAAAGACGAGTTCGATGGAGACGTGGACGACGTTTGGAACCGCCCGTAGCTAACAGACGGCGTGACTATCGCCGCGGGCATCGCCGGCTTCAAAGCGTGCTGCGAAGGCGAGTACGTCGATGAAATCGACTCTCGACGAGACCGGTCAATGGAGAAGTTTTTCTTAAACAGCTGCTGTTGCGGAACGTAGTCCATGTTGAAAAAGTCGCTGGATTTTTGGAGATTCTTGAAGTTGGTGAGCGAGTCATCGTATAGCGACGGAGAATTCGACGAGAACCGCAGGTCCGGCTTCGAGTCCAGCATTTTCACAAAACTGTCTAGGTCGTCGTCCATGTAGATCGAGCTCGACGGGCCGTGTTCAGACGAGGAAAACGACATCGACTTATTTCTCGACTTAAAATTCTGAAGCAGTGGGTTCGCCGGCGGCTGTACCGAGGTGATCTGACCGTCCAGACTGTTGTTCCTGCTCGAAGTGTTCTTGAACCTGCTGCCAAACGAGGACGAAAACTTCCTGTTGGAGTTGGACGAGACAAGATGGCTCGCTTCCTGCGGTTGTGCGAGCGCCACTGATCCAATCGACTTCGGCAAAGACTCTCTGTTCTGGCGCAGCATCGCCACGAGCGAGGCACTCGAGTTCGTCTTGTGTAGCGTCACAGGGATTGGCTTGGACGTGCTGAACGAGGAAACGCTCTGGTTCCCAGCCGCGCCAGGCGGCGATGATGACGAGTTGATCGAACCAACTTTGAACAGCTGGATCGATCTCGTCGACGAGCGTCGCTTGGGCGACGGATCTTTAATAGCGATCGACGCAGATGACAGACGGTGCCGCTGGTACCCGACGGGCGAGGAAATGCTGTTGCGGTCGCTGTCGTAGCTCTCGTTGGTGTTTATTGGGAGATGGTCCAGCATGAACTGCGACGACAAAAGCTCCTCATTGTCGCTGAGATGGAAGTTACAGTTCCGGCGGTACGAAACGGAGACTTTTAAAGCCCCAATCGGAGTCAGAATGGGCTCGAGCCTCCGTGACTTAAGATGGGTCTCCTCCTCAGTCAGTTTCTTGCTCAATCCAATCCTACCCTTAGACGTGATGGTCTTGGAACCATCGAGAATGCGGCAACCCACTTTCATTGGCCCGGTGGATTTCATCTTGGAGCTCGCAAGCCGCTCGCGCAGCCGATAACTGGGTAATAATCCTGCCACCACGTATAATGACCGGAACAAAATGATGATTTTCTTGTAGATGTTGGGCAGTTCGAGGTTGTTGTTGTCAAATAGACTCAAATCAAATTCCACGAGCCATCTCTCAAGCACAACCTCGGCTTTGCGGCTCGTCTTGACTATCACGTCGTCCAACATTAGCGTCTGGTTCGCGTTCAAGCCTCGTAAATCAAGGTATGTTTCGACCACGAGAGACGGCAATGTCAAGATGTCTTTGGCTTTCCAAAGAACAAGCTCGTCGCGTGGAAGTTCGAAATCGTCTAGGTCCAGATTGAACCACCTGTTTTGTCGGGTACCAACACTGCTGTCATCCTCGTCCAGAACCAGAGGCCCGGGTCCAGCGGTCGACCTCGTGTGTACTATGATGTGCGCGGATTTAATGAAGAAATTCTGAATGATCTGTGCCAGCTTGTCCGACTGCTTTTCCGACAACAGTCGAGACGACTTTCGAAGGGTAGACATGTTGTGCAGCCCGAAATAGACACGTTCCGGAAGAGCGAGCTGGGGACTTTAGGTCGCACTAAAAGACCCGCTTCGGTGGTTTCTCAAACCGCTAATGTATTATAAGAGGTTCCACCTTCTCAACACCACTCCCGCAACCAGTAAACTGTTGTTTTGTTTTTGCCGGGCAAAAACGCCCTCTGCCAATCCGTGTCTTTGAGGCTGGTTTCTGAACAGGAAACCGGCCAAAGCACGTCAGTGTCACAATGTTCCAAGCCAACCAAACGTAGTAGCCCCAGCTGACAGACGTCCGTGCCTTAAAAAATGTGTTGGGATGGCGTTGCCTTCTGATTCAGTCACCAATCACACTGATAAAGATCTGTTTATTTTTGAAAGGTAGCCCCCAAATTTTTTTCTAATCTTATCGGGAGAGACAAGATTCGTCGCGCCGATCGACGCAAATGTTGAAATATTGTCATATTACAATACAAAGGTTAAACAGTCTCTGCGTAGCCAAACAGTCCAACGGCAGAGCCCAAACGCGCCAATTTCGTCAATGACATCCGCTCAAAGTCATAAAATTTTTGCAACTGTTTCAGCTCCGAAGTCAGCAGCAATTCGTGCTCTTTTCCCTTCACGTCCTCTCTGCTGATCTTGTCCAAAAGAATCTTGTTCTGCTCCTTCAGCTGCTCCAACCTCTCCATAATTTCCCCCATATTGAACACCAACGAGTCCTTGAAAAAACGCATCGCCACCTGCGGCTTGAACCGAAACGCGTACACTGCACGCATCGCAGATCGGTCCTGGGTTTTTGGGATCTCCTGCATCTCCAGAACATGCAAACCGATGAGCTTCCCGAGGATGTTCCGGACGACGTTCTCCTTCATGAGAACGGCTTTGCTGATAGCCTTTTCCTCTATGAGCCTTTTGTCCTCGATGCAGTTCAAAACTTTCAGTGTATCGGGTCCAAAGATCGTCTTGACATACTGCTTGAACGTGTGTTTGGCCAGGAGGGGCAAAAGTTTTGTGAACGGAACGTAGAATTGGCCGTTTCCAGACTCAATCAGCAGTGGAAATCTCTCTTCGGACGCGAGAAGCTTCAAATGGTCCATGATGAGCGTGAGTATCTGGGAGTCTGGCTGACCGGAAGTGGTTTCTGGCTCTATATCCGAGGACTCGTACTCTTGTTCTATTGCATCCAGCGTGTCTGTCACTTCCAGTTTGATCTTTTTCAAGCCGTTTGTCGTCTCGCCGCCTCTTTTTCTTTTCTTTTCCATCGACGAATGGTAGATCGTTCCTCGGAGATCGCCCAGCTTGATGTGGAACTTGTCGCCGTTGTTCACCAGCTCTTTGTACACGTCGTTCACAGTCATATTGAAACCTCTTTCTTGGTCTTTGAGCTCCTGCCTCTTGCGCAAGTCGTCGCACCCGGCCGGGTCCAGTCCAACGGTGGACTGGCCAACGCTGGCAACGAACTGTTCGAGCTCTGCGGCCGTGTTGAGCGGCGATCTCGATTTCGTTTCGATCTTGTTGAGAACCAATGCGTAAATCTTGGCCGAGATTTCTCCAACGCGATGTCTGGCCTCCGAGGCAAGATGCAACGAGCGAACCCGCTTCAAGTATCTGTCAAAACTGAGCGTGAGAGGGAGCTTTGGGTTCACCTTTTGGAAGAAAGACTCCGCAACGTTAGAGCTGAACAACTGCGAGGTTAGCTGCTCGTTGTTCATGAGCTGCTCGTACTTTCTGCGAGTTTCCTCCTTGATGACGAGCAGCTTCTTGGCTTGCGAAACCACTTTCCCCCTGTTTTCAGCGTTGAAAATGTGCGTCTCCTTCTGATAAATCTGGTGGAACAGATCAAATTTGTTCTGAAAATGAGTCTCGTTAATTGGAATGAGCCATTTGTCGGTAACAAGATGGAAAAAAGCCATTTCAATGTCCTGGATCTCAGACTTTTTGTCAAATGCAGAGAGATAATCGTCGATCGTAAGATGTCCACTAACCAAAATGTTCTGGATAATGGACGCATGCAACTCTGAGTATGTCCGCTTGACATGCATGATGATGTCGCTGGCAAAGATCAGTTTGTGCACGCCCCGTTCGTTTGGAAAGTAGAGCACCTGTGTCCTGCCCGTGACATAGTTGGTCTCTTTGTAGTAGACGGCGCAGTTGAGCTGAATAAGCGAAACAATAACCTTTTTCACGATGTTCGCCTTCAGGCCAGAAAACTTGACGATCTGCGTAAGACTGAGCCGGTTGTGGTTGACAAGAACGGCATAAACATACGCCGCCTGTTCGCCCAGAAGCAGGGTAAGTGCCTTGGTGCAGAGGAACGACTGCGGCGATTGCGTCTTCGCAGAAAGCGGAAGCTCCGTGGGAGTTGTCATGGGCGGGAGAGAGGGATGCGAGATAGAGAGGGCACGGGAGAAGACGCAACAAGACGCTCAAGGGCCACCGGGGAAATATTTGTTCAAAATTTTTTTTCCCTCTGGAATCGAGAGGATCAGATTGTCATGTGCCAAGATAAGTGTGACAAAGATCACGTGCTAAAAAAGACTTGTTGGGAAGAGAGAGAAAGACGGTGGCAGGGTGGTAGCAGAGGCTAGATATGGCGCAAGAGAGACAAAAAGAGCAGGGAACAAGAAGCAGACAACAAAAAAAAAGATAAGGTTCTTTATAGACAGTGAAGTCCCTCTTTACACGCTCTCACGAGCTGCCATACCCTGGTACACCCTCTTCTTGCTCGAAGTCACCACAAAACTTTTGTCGCGCAGCCGTTTTTCAGCTCTCGCCGCTGCGCTCGCGGATAGTCAAAATTTTTTCCACCAATCAGCAGCCGATAATTTATAAACTCAGCAGGACTGAGCGCAGACTCAGCAAAGAAGGGGTGGTCAATTGGGCCTTTCAAAAGCGGACAAAGTCCCAAATTAAGCGATTAAGTACAACCAAACCCACTGAGCACTCTGGCGATGTCTGTTTGCCTCTCTTCGGGCTGGAACACCTTCGTCGAACCCCCCCTGGCTGGCCACATTTTCGCGGGACCCCGGTGGCCCTCGCGCTGCCCCGTGGCTCCACCGGGCAACCACCAAAGTTTGTGCGGGAGCGCCGGCGACGTTTGGAATTTGCACGCCCGCGAAATTTTCCAGACCAATAATATACACACAATATTCAATTGTCCAAAAAACATCTCATCTTCTCTTCCTTCTTCTCTAAAGTTCCCCACCAAACACAATGCTTCCAAGAGTTTCTGCCAGATCTTTCTCCACGTCCGTTCCTAGAGCTGTCAAGGTGAGCACCGTTGCCGCTCCAGGCTCCGAGGTGTCGTCTCTCAAAGTTGTGGTGAAGAACGCCGGTTCCAAGGCCAGTGCCCCTGGTTTGGCTCACCTGCTGGCCTCGTCGAGCTTCCTTAACACGGAAGCCCGCACTGGTCTCAGACTCAAGAGAGAGGTTGAGCTTCTGGGAGGCGAGTACAAGGCTTCCGTCACCAGAGACGACATTGTCCTCGAAACAAAGTTCCTCAAGGAGGCTCTTCCTTACTTTGTCAACGCAGTGGCCGATGTCCTCAGCTCTAGCTCGTTCAAGCCTCACGAGTTTTCCGAGGTGGCTCTCCCATACGCCAAGGCCACTGCCGCTACCGCAGCCCAGTCTTCCGAGTTCAAGGCTCTCGAGGAGCTCCACGCCGTGACTTTCAGAAAGGGCTACGGAAAGCCACTTTACTACGACGGCTCGAAATCATACTCGGCTGAGGACGTTGCCAACTACGCCAAGTCGGTCTTCCTGGACGGAAATGTGGAGGTGATCGCCTCCAACGTTGTCGAGTCCGATCTGGCCCAGTTCATCAAGGATTCCTCGTTTTCCAAGCTGCCTGCTGGATCCAGTGCCCCAGTCGCACAAAAGACCAATGTCGGCACTGACTCTAGAATCAGACAGGCCGGCCCAACAACGGCCGTGATTGGTCTCCCTGTCGAGGACGCTGCTACTTTCTCGCTGGTGTCGGCCTACTTGAAGGCTAATCTGCCTTCGTCTTCCCTGTCGCACTCGGTCAACACCAAGGTGCTCACCTACGACGCAGCATCTCTTTTCTACGTGTCCATCACTTCTGCTTCCGGTGCCGAAGTGGCCTCCCTCGTCTCCCAGACCGTCAAGCTCCTCAAGAGCGCATCCGATTTGACCAAGTACAAGTCTTTGGCCAGCTACATCCTTGCCCAGGCTGGGGAGTCCGTCGACGTGGCTTCCGCCAAGGAGTCCGTTTCCGTTCCAAAGTACAACCTCGTTGTTGTTGGTGACGTTGACGCCGTCCCTTATGCTGACGAGCTATAGATAGATGTATTATGTAAAAAGATACGTTAAGTTACACTGATTTGGAACTGACAATAGGCATTTATGTGCGGTTTCCCGCTTTATAGAGAGCTGGGGGACTGCGACTGAGGTTCCATCTCATCAAGGAACCCGAACAACTCCAGTTGAATTTCTGTGAAAAGTCTTCGAAAGTCATGTGAATAAAGTCACATGATATTTACGTTTTTTTTTATGAATGTTTTTCGTGTGAAAAATAGCAGCTACAAGGATTCGAAGCAGAACCCGTTTAGCCAACTCCGCAATCGCCCTCCAGCACATGTCCTTCCAACCTATCAACCCCAAGCCATACTTGCAATCACTCGTCAGCAAACAGGTGGTTGTCAGACTCAAGTTCAACAACATCGAGTACCATGGCAAACTGCTCTCGGTCGACAACTACATGAACCTACTGCTGGATTCCGACGTCAAGGAGATCGACACCGCCACCAATACCACAACAGATTTGAGCGATGAGCTCTTTGTCAGATGCAACAATGTCCTTTGGGTCGGAGAGCAGATAGAGGACAAGGAGGACAAGGAGGACAGTGAAGACAAGAAAGATACCGAGGACAAGGAGGAAGACGCCCAGATGGAGTAACAAGGCCAACCAGCGCACTATGTATATTAGACTATCAGGAATGTACCATTTTTGGAGTGAGAGGCGAGTATCTCTGTTTTGAGTGTCTTTTCCTTCATGCCTCGTGGTAAATGGTCGTGTACCATAATCAATTTATATAACTGGTTTTTAAACAAATCTACGGAAAGCAGACGTCGATGGACAAGAAACACGACGACTAAAGCCGATTAGACAGCCTACAAGATGTCAGATTTTGGAAATAAGCTCACGACTGTTGTCGCCGACGACGAGGACGACCGAATGGAGATAGAACCGGTCGCTCTTCCTCCTCACATGCAGCAACTGGCCGAGCCATCAACAACCGAGCCAGCCCAAGAAATACCGACGGAGGAGCCTGCACCAGCTTCACGGCCTGAGATAGAGCACGACCCCACCGAGCTGAGACCGGGGTCTCTCTTGCTGAAAGGAGTTGAAGAACTAGACACCAGAGCAATCAAACTGTACATAGACTCGTTCTTGAAGCCCGATTACACGTTTGAGACGAGGGAGAAATTTGCCAAGTTCAACTACCGTTTGGAGTGGGTGAACGATTACTCAATTAATATCGTTTTCGAGCAGCCTGAAGGCGCGATTGAGGCCTTGGACCTACTTTCAGAGGAATCTGAAGGTATTCCTGCTGGAGAAGAACGGAATGCTGTGGAATACATCAGCAATGACCCACAATTCAACGACCAGAACGTGAGACTTTCCATCCGCCAGAGTTTTTTTGGAGACAGAAAGGTCAAAGGCGCCAAAAATTACTCGAGATACTACTTGGTTCATGGAGAACCTGAACCCATCCAGAGAACACAGCCCCACAGAAAATATCGGTCGCGCGACGATCGGCGCGACGATCGGCGCGGCAGATACGCTGGTCACGGTCGTGGTGGGCCTGATCTGATTACCGGGAGGTCTGATGACGATGGCGAATATGAAAACCGTGGACGCGAGCGTGAGGAGCCTTCGAGAAAGCTTGTTGTGGGCGGCCGTTGGGACGGAGAATCTGGAAACGGTCGTAGGGGACGCAGAGGCAGAAGGGGAGGGAGATCCAGAGAACGTGGAGGAGATCTGTTTGACAGAAGACCTGCAAGAGACGAGGAAGAAGATTTGTTCCCTAACTTTGGTCAGAACAGGGACCGGTCTCCTGTCAGAATGGAGTGACGTAGATGGGAATTGATCTGTATAATATAATAAAAGTGCCTAGCGGCTCATGATTTTTTGTGGAAGAAATAATTTTTCGTAAGAATTTTTTTTTCTCACTTTTTTTCAGCTGTTCCCTTTTACTAGTCTTGAGTAAAGTATTCACCTTGTCTGTGAACAATCGACATACTACAGACGCTTTGACGGCCAAGGTTTCCTTTTCATGAATAACGTTTTGAAAGAGTTTTCGAACGGTTTCTATGTCAACGAAACTTGGCTTTCGAGCTCATTTGGGTAGTAAAGAAGACGGACATGACAATCCTCAACTGCCGGCGTAAGCCACGAAACACTGGTCGCCTTTGAGCGGTCTTTGTCTTTGTGGTCCGAACCGACGACTTAGGGTAATTGCGTGTCTATCGATACAGCTACACCTATATCAATATCCCAGTACATATTTTCCATCTTTAGTCCGCTTTCGCAGACACAGATGAATATGGGAAAGAAACTGAGGAGACATTTATTAAGCATTATTTTTTTTTGTAACCACCCACGATGTGGCGCAGCCACAGAACAGACCGACCACGTGATCCGTTCCATTGTAGAGGGTGTTCAGGTAATCAAATGTGTCACCGCCAGGATCGTTTCTGTTCTGACCGCAATTTCCATGTTCTCCCCAACCCCACGAAAAGACTGTGTTCTTCGACATAACCAGGCCGTGTTCGCTTCCAATGGCGGAGTCTTCAACGGTAATACTCTTCGAACTGGGGTACAGCTGCCCGTGCGAGTTGTTCCCGTACGAGCGGACCTTGTCCCCACAAAATAGGTGTATTGAGGTCCACATAGCGCTGATTTTTTCAACGCTGCCAAAATCTAGGCTGCGCAGATCATCGCCAATTTGGAACTGGTCTTTTCCCCTAAACTCCAGTCTCCTGCCCGTAGCATCTTCAAGGAGAAACACCGTGAAATACCTCGCCATGGCAATGTCCAGTACTTTTCCTTGGAAGTCCAATCGCACTGGCTCCCACAACAATTTGTCCATATTTGCCGAAAGTTGTCCTTTTTTGTTGTTTCCAAAACCCCAGACTTCTCCGTTGTTATAGCGCACCGCAACGGAGTGAATAGAGCTGTGTATCCGTGCTACTCCGGACATGTTTGGGATGTACACGGACCTGTAAACTTGCGAACCCGATCCTTCTCGGCTGGATGTCACGCTTTTTCCAAGACCCAATTCGCCGTTAGCACCAAATCCTGCAACCAATAGTCTCCCCGACTGTTCCGCAAGCACGCTGAACTCCCATCCTGCCGCAGCATCAGAAATTATACCTTCCACGGGGAGCTTTTTAAACACCTCGCTGGTAGTGGTGTCGCTGAAAAACAGCTGATTGTGGTCATTCAATCCGCTCGCGTAGACATAGCCATTTTCCAGCAACACAACGGTGTGATTACCACCGCAGGCGATCCGAACAGGTGGAGACTCTATAACATCCACATCTGTGCCATCGTCCAGCACAAATTTCACGGGCTGTAGCCGGTTAAAATCTTTGTTGGAAGCAACTCCAAGCTGACCATTTCCATTGGACCCACAGGCGAGCAGCTGATACATAGCGTGGCTCTGAGTAAGTAGTTTGATACGGCTTGTAGATAGCTAATTGCGATGAAAAGTTCACGACGATCGACGCGGAAGTTTTATTCTCTCGACGCGTCGCTCCACGTTTTTTTCTTTAATTTTTTTTTTTTGGGAAAGAACCCCTTTTGATCGCGTTTGCACTTGATTCAGAACTGCAAACGTCTTTCTTCCACAGCCATCTGTTGTACACCCATACCCGACACAGAGGATTAGAGGCTTTTCGTTTGAAGCGTGTTACCTTTTTGTCTTAGTTTTGGTCTTGTTTTTGAAATGAGCGACGACAGCATCATTATCGAGGAGATGACGATCGAGAAACGGGCGCCTTCCGTTGATTCGAGCGCTTCATCTTTGCAAGTGCCAAACTCGTCGCCGATTCTCGTCGCGTCACAAACGCCCGAGCTGAATTCATCGCCTGTGAAGGTCAGCACGCGGCTTCCCAGTCTGCGCGAACGGTTCTCGTACACGCCCAAAAGCACGTCCGCGGGCACCAGCGAGCCCGCTACATCGGCGGCAGCAAAGGGAGGTCTGTCTGCGGAGATTCGGAGGAACTTTACAGCACTGAAAAACCGGTTTCCGCACTTGTCGCAAGCGGCTGTGCTCTCTGCGCTGAAAACAAAAGGGTCTCTCAGGGAGGCTGCAATGTATCTGGGGACTCTTCCAAAGGACTACCAGTACTTGGGTGTCAGTGAGACGCCGAAGAAGAAAATGGACTCGACTGGCTCTCCACAGAAAATCATTCTTTCGTCTTCTTCGCCATTAAAAAAAGATCACGACCTCATTTCGTCTAAAGTGGTTTTGGGCAAAAAAGAGTCGATTCTCAATAGATACCGTGTCAAGCCAAATGTGAGCCCACCAAGGCCTACAAAGAAGCGCAGACTTGTGCGAGGCGCTCGCGATATGAAGGAAGAGAGCTCCGACACAGAGAACTCTGCCAGCTTGCTCAACAGGCCCTCGGTGATCTCATTGAGCGACAGTGAGGAGCTTCTTTCGCAGACTGAGGTTGTTGTTCTGGGCGACGAGGAGGAAGAGGAAGATGAAGATGACGACGACAGTGAAGTGTCGGAGCCTGAGGCGCCAGATACCATGGAGTTCGACGAAAAGGTGCTCAATTTCCTCAATACTGCCAACAAAAGAGACGTGGTGGACATTGCCGGAGTGATTCCTTCTGTTGCGCAGGTTTTGATCGACAACCGGCCGTTTGCTTCGTTTGACGCTATCGAGACGTTCGACTTTGGCGAGAAGGAGACGACTCCTTCTGCGAAGAAGAAAGGTCCGTCTAAACGGAAGCTGATTGGTGAAAGAATTGTCGAGACTACGATCCGCAAGCTGAGAGGGTACAATGCGGTTGATTCGCTGATCAAAAAGTGCGATTCATACGGAAGGACAATCACCACGATGATTCAGAAATGGGGAGTCGACGTGAGCAATGAGAAGGGAGAATTGGAAATGGTTGATGTCGAGGTGGACTCCGAAAAGGATGCCGAGGACGAGGACGAGGACGCAGGAAGGGCTCTGTTTTCCAACAACAACTCGCAAACGAACCGTTCCGACGACAGTTACGACGAGATCTCGTCTGAGGATGATGTTGAGGACCACGATTTCAACCTCAAAATGAGCAGAGTCCAGTCGAGCAGACGTTCAAGGGGAAGACCGCCGGTTGTGAAGCCCCAAAGAGTGCCATATCTCAAACAGAAGCCGTCGATCATGGCCGACGAGTGCGAATTAAAGAGCTACCAACAAGTTGGAATCAACTGGCTGAACCTGCTGTACCAGCAGAAGCTTTCGTGTATCTTGGCCGACGAGATGGGACTGGGGAAAACCGTCCAGGTCATTGCGTTTCTAGCGTTTTTGAAACAACAGGGCCACGAGGGTCCGCATCTGATTGTTGTTCCGGCGTCGACACTTGAAAATTGGCTCAGAGAGTTCCAAAAGTTTGCTCCATCGTTCAGAGTGGTTCCGTACTACGGGTCGCAGAATGCACGTGCCGAGCTGCGTGAGGAGCTCTCGTACGGCGAGACTCAGTATGATGTGCTTTTGACGACATACAACCTAGCCAACGGCAGCAAGTACGACCAGTCGTTCCTCAGAAGCAGGAACTTCAACGTGATTGTGTACGATGAGGGACACATGTTGAAAAACTCTAACTCGGACAGATACGTGAAGCTGATGAAGCTGAAAGCGCAGTTTCGGCTCCTGCTGACGGGAACTCCGCTCCAGAATAACCTCAGAGAACTGATTTCGCTGTTGGCGTTCATTCTGCCGCACGTTTTCAGCGAAAAAAAGGCTGATTTGCTGGAGCTTTTTGACCAAAAAGCGTCTACGAAAAAGACGTCGCACGCCGAGACTCAGACGGAGGCGGACAAGGACGACGACAGCGATTTCAATCCTCTTCTGTCCCAACAGGCCATCACTAACGCAAGAACTATGATGGCCCCGTTCGTGCTGAGAAGAAAGAAGGACCAGGTGATGAAACATTTACCGGCCAAGCATCATTTTGTTGAGTATTGCGAGATCAACGATAAGCAAAAGGAGGTTTATCAGCGGCAAGTGCAACTAGCGATTGAGGCGAAGAAAGAGAGAGACAGACGGAAGCTGATGACTGCGGACGAGATCAAGAAGCTGCCCAAGACAGAATTGCCTCTCACGTCTACGAACGTGGTGATGCAGCTGCGGAAAGCTGCTCTACATCCAATGCTGTTTCGCAGTTACTACAACGATTCTGTGTTGAAAAAGATGTCTAAAGACATAATGGAGAGTCCTGATTATTTCGATGCCAACAGACAATTTATCTTTGAGGACATGCAAGTGATGACGGACTTTGAGCTCAACAGGCTGTGCCACACGTACTTCAAGGAGCTGGGTGACTTTGCGTTGGAGCCTTCCGTCTACTATGAGGGCGGGAAGGTGAGCAAGATGTTGGAGATCATCAAAAACGTGATCACCAAGAAGGAGAAAGTGCTTGTCTTTTCGCTCTTCACACAGGTGCTGGACATTTTGGAGAACATTCTGTCGCTCAACAAGATCATGTTCATCCGGCTGGATGGCCAGACGTCTGTGGACGAGAGACAGGGAATCATCGACAAATTCTATGAGGCCGAGAATGTTCCTGTGATGCTGCTGAGCACCAAGGCCGGTGGGTTTGGTATCAACCTGATCTGTGCGAACAACGTGATCATTTTCGATCAGTCATTCAACCCGCACGACGACAAGCAAGCCGAGGACCGTGCACACAGAGTCGGCCAGACAAAAGAGGTGAACGTATACCGGCTGATCTGCAAAAACACCATTGAGGAGAACATCTACCAGCTGGCACAGAACAAGCTCCAGCTGGACAGCTCGATGATGTCCGACGGCGACGGCAACGTGAGTGAGGAGAATCTGGCATCGACTGTTGAGAATCTGCTGTTTGCCAAATCGGGTGAGGCTGACAATAACCTTAACTGAGTCGTCACTATGTACATTATAGAAAACCATTGGTTTGTAATCATGATGAATATTGCAGCTCCAAACCGTAAGTCAGGACCTTCGGAACAGTCTCTTTGCAGTCAACCTTGAGGCCTGTAGTCACCAGCCAGTCCTTGAAACGTCCTTCCCAGAGAAGATTGACATTTTTCTTGTTCAGACTGGTGCTGCACTTGAGACTCGAGTTAAAATTCGATTTTTTGTACTGGCTGACAAACAGCCGCGAGCTGTTTTCCACAAGCTTTGCCGGTCCCACGTGCATGAAGTTTTCGAGAATCTTCTCTTTTTCCCGGTCGTTGAGGTCGTTGAAATCTGCTGTCTTTGCTGGCTTTGGTTCTGGGTCGTTCTGGGTCTCGGAGAAACGCCAGAGATCGCAGCCCAACGATAGATCACTCTCGTAGGAGTAGATATTGAAGTTGTACTTAGAGATGAAGGTGGAGGCCAGATCGGTCTTGATGGAATAGGTGGACTCGATTGAGCCCAGCAGCGGGTTAATGGCCAGGGTCATTGTGAGAGGCTTTCCTGAGGATGAAAGATGCGTGGAGTAGCGAAGAGCCGTCGAAAGTCCTGGAGAGAGCGACTGAGAAGCGTACCACAGTTCGCATCCGACGGAAAAGACAGACGTATCGTTAGTAGGAATGTAGTTTCCCAAATTGTAGAGGTATCTAAGACCGAAAAGGGCTTCATTTGTGGAAAAAATGAAATCTTGAGATGACTTTTCTGTCTGTCGTTGGTAGTAAAAGGTGAATATTGTCGATGTGTTGGAGAGTTTTGAGAGTCTTGGTGTGTTGATGAACTTGATGAGCAGCTGCGAGTTGTGCGAGAGTCTCTTGAGGAGCATCCCCTCTACGAACTGCGATGGGAAATACATTTTCCCGTACAACAAAACAGGTGTTTGCGCGTACTTGGGCAATCTGGGCAGACTCACGAGCCGATAGCCCTCGAGAACAGACTGCAATGGCACCGAATGCGAGTCTTTGTACTGGTCTTTGAGGTCCACAGAGCAGTATAGGTATGCCAGCGAGCCGGCAAGTCCGCCCAGTTGTGACAGACTCGCAGAGCTGTAGCTGTATTCTGTGTTTTTGCATGAGACGTTGAGCTTGACGGCGCCCGGGATGGGGAAGTCAAGCAGGTTCTTGGGGGTGGAGAGGATGTATTCATAGGAGTTCTCGTAATTCCAGTTCGTGGACGAGCAGAAACATCGTTGGACATATTCCATGTAGTTGAGCATGTGGGAGTGGGAGCAAACTTGGAGAAACGACAGGCAGAGTGTAGAAAGAAAAAAGGATAGTAAATATTTCAAACAAGGGTAATCAATCATTTGTAAAAAATAAAACAATTGATTTTTAGTTTTTTTTGTGGAAATAATTTTTCTCAGTAAATCACCATCTCCTTCAATCTCCTTTGTAACAGACAAAACGACAGCCCCAGAACCCGCCAATACACCAACATAATCGCTTTTTCGCCATGACAGACAGCCCTCGGACTCCGCGGTCGTCACCCGTCGAGTCGTCGCCGGAACTGTCTCCGATCTCCTCGCCTCCCGAGATGTCGCCGATTTCCTCACCACCAGGATCGCCGTCGCTGCTGTCCAAGATCAACGAGAACGACGACTTCGCCGTGTCATCCGACTCGGACGTGTGGTCGCTAGGATCAGACAACAGAGACGTGGCCTCGTTTGCCATTTCGTCGGACTCATACTTCTCCCAGCACAGAGACTCGTTTGGTGAGCTGAGAGGACGCAAGTTCGACTCGTCTAAGAGCCGCCGCATCAGCGATGTGTCGATCCGCTCGACCGGTGAGTGCATAGACAGCGAAAACGACCTCACCAAAACCCCGAGTCGCCAGGGGCGGCGCCGCAGTTCCAGCAAAAGACGGTCTGCCACCTCTAGATCGAGGACACGCGACACACCAACAGGCTCATCAAACCCTGTCCCTGGCTCCACGGGCTCGACAGGTTCCGAAATCTCCCAAACTGCCAAAATATTCAAAAATTTACTCATTGTGGAAGAGTCTCTGCGGCAGCAAAACGCGGAACAAAAACAGCTCCGTCGCAAATATCTCTCCTTTTTGATGTCCATGAGTCTGGTGCTCGCGCTTACCGGATACCGGCTCATGGCGCTCGCCGACACGGGCTACGTGCGGTTCGTTACGCAGATCGTCTTCATCATCGATTCCGTCACGCTTCTGCTATTTTATCTCACGGGGGAATATCACAGGACAGTCACAAGGCCGCGAAAGTTTCTCGCGGTAACAAACAAAGGTCTGCGCCAGCTCAACGTGAGACTCGTCAAGGTCCGTGTCGGTCTGTGGGACCAGCTACTCGACACCCTTGCACGCAGCTTTCTGCTGCCCGTGCGGATCCTGAAACTACACACAACGTACTTAATGCGCCTCTCACGCTGGTCGTACCTGGTTCGATTGAGAAACTGGCTCATCGAGCTCGAAATCAAGCTCCAGACATCGAAACAAAGCGGCGGAGTCACCGACGTCAAGGTGGTTTTGAACCCGCGTGTCTTCAACACAGATACCCGGGAACAGTGGGAGTTGTACAGGAACGAGTTTTGGAACAAGGAAACCATCAGACGGAGAAAACTGTTGGAAAGAGAGAAGAAAGCTGAGACTGTCACGTGACGTGCTTACATCATCAGATGATAGTTGCGCGGCATTTTTTTTCCATTCCGGTTGGACCAATCCGTTACGACGGCGGCCGGTCCGCGAGGTCAGCAGGAGTGGAAACCCAAATCCCATTTTCCATAGAAAGATTGTGGGTGGGAAAAAAAATCAAGTAAACAAGGAACGGGCGAAAAGAAGGAAACGCGGTTTCAAATAGTGGTGCACGCGTATTGAACAGCGTCGTCAACTGTATACACCGCCAAGGACAACGATCGCCATGCCACGGCCACCAAACAGCTGGGTTTGGCAGCATTACAGACATCTCTCCAACGAGGAGAACCACTCCACTGTCCAATGCATGCACTGTGAAAAGACGTTCAAATACTCTAGCCGAAATGGGCCAACCAACCTTGCTCGACATATCAGCAAATCGCACAGCATTGGCGAGCCGGATTCCTCCATCACCCGCAGACCGTTTCAGTCCATCCAGGCGGGCAAGTCGCCCGATCAGTCGCCCGAGCAATCGCTTTCGGGCAGCACGGGTGCTGGTGCAAGGGTGTCGAAACTTTCAAACTCTGGCCAAAGTAAAAATGCCAATGGGGATCACAGTGGATCTGAGTTGCAATCGGAGCGCCCTTCGTCGCTGGAAATGGGTCTGAAAATGGACCCCGGTTTGTCCTCGTCGGCGTACTCAGAGGCTGGCACTCTTTTACAGGGAAACGGGCTTCTCATCAACAACGGTAGCCGCAACACGGGGTCTGGCACGTCGTCTTCGGCGTCGTCCAGTGGCCCTGCGGGTGAGCTGAACCCGCACGATTACTCAGACCCTCTCTCGAGATCCATCGCCATCCAAACACCGCTGTATCGGATGGATATTCCCAACGGAGCCCCACAACAGAGCGCGCAACAGGCTTCTTCGGCTGCCAACCAGGCTCAGGGCCCGTCGGGACCATCACAGCAACAGCAGCAGCAACAACAGAGGTCTGCTCAGCTTACCGGTGCGTCGGTGAGATCACTCGAGAAACAGGTGGACCAATTCGAGTCCAATTTGTACTCCGCACAGCAAACTGTTCAACAGATTTCCCCTCAACAACAGCACTTCCAGATCCAACACGTGCTTCAGAACCTGATACAGACGCAACAGATTCTGTACCAGCAAATAAAGCTCCAGGCGCGGTCGTCTGTCCGGATAGAACAGCGACTAGCACGAACTTTGAATACTGCTAGGGGGTCCGGATTGGAAACCGGATACGAGCTAGTCCCGTTTGCGACCGGATTGGATCCGACAAACGACGATTCCGGTCTCCCATTGCTGCACAACATCTACATTCTGTTTGGTTGCACCAACGCTGTGTTAGATCAGCTGCTGAACAACTACGAGCTACCTCGCGAATCCTCGAGGCAAGAAAAGATGTTCAAGCTGGCCAAGTTCATCGGTTGCGACGACGTTGATAAGTACTGGGAGTCGTACAGACGAATGAACCGGGGCATATGACGAGGGGTTCTAGTATTATTTTTTTCCCCAGACTGTTTGGGTTTAGAGAACCTGTATTCTATCTGTTACTATTTAGTTCTTGTTTACTTCCTTTGCTGATGTCGCTGTTAATCGCTCTACTATAGGTTTTTATGGGGTTTCCGGCTAGAAATAAACATCCTGGTTGGCGCACGCCTTTTATTTATTCTTCAATTTTTTTAAACTAAATCATACTTCTAATTCAGTAGGTAATCATCACAAAGGCAAATTACTCATTTAACCCAATAACCATGATGTCAATACCGCACAAACCACCAACCATGACACAGACAGCACAAAGTGCTAACGGTGGTGCGAATGCTGGTCAAATGGTTGCGCCTATTCCCGGCCAAATGCCCGCTTCTATGGCAGCCTCGATGATGCCTCCGATGCCCATGATGGCTGCACCGATGAGCGCAGGAACCATGATGCCGCCGGTGATGTTGCAAGCGAAGTCGGAAAAACCTGTATTCAAGTTCGAGCCGTATTTGAGACGCAGATACGGGTTTGGACTCAACCCAGATAGACCTATCTGTGAATACTGGCAGCAGTCCGGAACATGTCCAAACGGAACCGACTGTGAAAACAAGCATCCATCCAAGATATTCAAGAACAAGATCGTTTGCAAGTACTGGTTGAGAGGATTGTGCAAGATGGGGGACGATTGTGATTTTTTGCACGAATACAACTTACAAAAAATGCCCGAATGCGCGTACTATTCGGCCAATGGAGTGTGCACTCAGTCGCCAGAGTGTATCTATCTGCATGTGGACCCGCAGTCTAAGATCGCAGAATGTTATAACTACTCGAATCTCGGCTATTGTCCTGACGGGCCAAACTGTCAGCGTCGTCACGTGAGAAAGGTCATGTGTCCTTTGTATCTGACTGGTTTCTGCCCGAAAGGAATGGAATGCGAGCTCAGTCATCCGAAATTCAACCCTGCAATGGTGCAAGGAAGATTTAAGATCAGAACGGACGAACAAATCATCAAAGCCAGAAAGGCGAAATTGGAACAACTACAACGAGAAAAGGAAAAGGAGGAAAAGGAGATGGAGAAGAGTGATGATGACGCTTACGAAGCTGTTTTGTAATGATATGCTAAATGTACATTTAATTATTTTCTGTCAATGCGTAGATTTCTGGCTCTGTTTCTCTCGCTTGGAGTTAGTGCCCAATCAAAGTCGTTGAGGTCTTCGATCTCCTCGTCATCGTCCAAGCCGAGCATCATCACGATCTGCGTGATACGGATGAACCGGTCTCTGAGACTGTAGTCAAACTTGGTGATTTCGCTGACGAGAGTGGAGATGTCTTTCTCCAGCTTTGTGGCGCCCAACTCGTTGCATTTCCTCTCCAGAGACCAGATTTTGATCTCCAAAGAGGTGGCAATGTTGGAGACAATCAGGTTCAGAAGAATGATGAAATTGTCCTTGGCCATTGTAGTCAGGTACGGAGTCACCATAGAGTTCCATTCTTTGATAAACTGCACTACCGAGTCAGATGACGAACTGAGCGAGTACAGGTCGGAGGAGATGAGATAGTCTCCGTCTTTGAATGCCTCATTGATCAATTTCGTGATCTTGGAACGGAACACCTGGTTGAATAATATCTTTATGTTGTCGTTCAACACCAGACTTGATTTTTCCTTGAATGTCGAGCTCAACGTTCCGATGACAGACTTGATTCTGTCTCTCACAGAAGGGTTGTCCTCTGTTCCTTCTGTTGATTGAAGATTCACCTTGAGCTCGATCTCCGTGTGAGGGTCTTTTTCCAACGATGCAAGGACCTGGTTGAACTGCTGGTTGTCAATGATGAGCAGGTTGTCTTTCTCAACCTTTTCGATCAGGTTCTGCGACAATCTAAGCAGATACTTCTGGAACATCGATATCGAATTCAGCGTGACAATATAGTGCGACAACTTGTCAGACGACTCGGACTCGGCTCCACTCAGGTTCATTGCCGCATTGATCGCAGACGTTGCGCTCTTCATGAAGGAACCAGGGTTCGTGTCACGAGACGCGCCGACAGGCGGTGTTCCGCTGCGCGGTGAAATCAGATTAGACGAGCTGCCGTTTTGGCTTCCTGTGTAGAAGTTTCTGCTGTGTGGAGATTGAAGGAACTGGATAGTTGCCTGTGTGAGGAGCAGAGCGTTCTGTTTTGGCTGATAGTCGCTCAACTTCTTTTTCATGATGTTGAGAAAATCGTTCTCAAGAATTCTTCTGGTGTTGGAGATCATGTTTTTGATGGTGAAGAACTCGCCCGTGTTGACGGTCTGCAACATGATCAGGTTCAGCGACATGGTGATGTCCTCGATCATCGAGCTAACAGGAGGATCGTCGGGAACAAGTGAAACAAGTGACTGGTTAGACGAGCCTGAAGACCGCGAGATCATTGTCAAATACTTGACGCAGAGCGACAGCTGCGAGGACAGGTCAGGTAAATTCTCAAGCAAAAAGGCTTTCTCCAGCGTTCTTCTGATCGCAAAAGTACACAACTGATCAAAGTTGCGGGTCACCTTCTTGCGGATCTTCTCCATGAATGTGCTGGCCAGCAAAGGTCCAGGATAGACAGCCAGGGTCTTATCTTCCAGTTTGAGAGCCTCGTTCCACGTCACGACAAAGAACTTACAGTACATTGCCCAGTGGTTGAGCATGGTCGAGAGTTCATCGATCAGATTTGACACCTCTGCAAGCGAGATCACGTTGTCGTCGTCCACGAGCTCCTCGTCGCTGTTCTGTGCTCTGTAGATCGACCCCACCAAAATTGGATAGCCGTATCTGGAGACCTCGTTCATCGCCATATCCAACTTCTTGGAGTCCCAAAAAGTGTCGAAAATGAGTCCGCTCTGCAAATCACACTCCGATTGAATTGCAGTAAGGATCGAGGTGATGACGGCAGCTCCATAGTACTTGCTGATGATCCGCGAGTGCTGGTGAACAATGTCGGCAATCATCTGGTACAACTGGAACAAAACCTGGGCATAGAAGTCGGATCTGACGTCGTTTTTCCCCTGGATGCTCCGCAGAATCGTCCTAGACTGCTCGCTAATTATGTTGCAAATGAATCTCGAGTAGCACTCTAATCCGGTCGTGCTTTTTCCGATGAGCGGAAAAAGCTGGAAAAAGTACGTAAGTCGCTGGACATCTTTGTTTGCTGCGGCTGCGTTGAATTCCTGGACAAAAACGTCACTCAAATCCTCGACCCACGTGTCCAACAAAGCCGTTGGTCTATCAGGTAGGTCGCTTGTAGGCACAATGAACTCGACAAACTCATCCCCAATGAGCCCTTCAGGCAGCTCGCGCACTGCTTTAATCGCATACGCCGCTGCAAGCCAGTCTTTGCGTATGATGGCGTTGTGGGCCTGCTGGATCTCAAATTTAAGCGTCCGCACGTTCTCCACGTACTCCTTGGTCTTCTTGATGTTGGACTTTTCCGAGTCCAGAAAACGCACTTTTTCCGTGATCTTCGAGCTGAGCGCTGCAGCCTCCTGCACGATCTTCTTGAGCGATCTGGAGTGGTTCAACGTCGATGACAGCTCCACCCTGGTGATCTCCAGCGATCTCGTGACCGATCCGTGCACGACACTGCGTCGGCTCGTGAACTGGTGCAAAGCTTGGTCGATCTGCTGCTGCCTCGAGTCAATCTGCATCAGCAGCTTGACCAATTGGCCCGAGCTGGCCGCCGTTTGCAGCGACTTCTCCAGCTTGTGCAGCTCTAGCTGCAGCGATTCCTTTGTGGGAACGGCCGTTTTCGGCGTCGCCGCGCTAGCCATGCTCGACCCGGCAAACGGAGTCCCCAGATGTGCTCCATTTGTTACTGGCGGGTTCGTCTGCATCTTGGGGGGGGGGGGGGGGAGGCAATTTTATCTGATTGACGTGTAAATAATAAACACAACAAGTGTTAGTTTTGTTTAAAAAATCGCCGTCTGAAAGAATATTGTCGTGTAAACACCAAAAGTATAAATCCTGGCTGTGTATTCAAGGGCACGTTTGTAGAGCAACGTGCATGCAGATACATGTGGAATAAAAAAATCCGGGGTAGTTAAAGAGTATAAAAGGCCACACAAATGTACCTTTCAAATCACCCGTTGCCCAGAAAAATGGAGAAACAACCCCTTCTCAGTCCAATTGATCCGCGGACAAAAAAAAAACAGAGAATGAGCATTGCAAAACGAGTTTTGGCACTGCTGTTTGTTGCGGCTACCTCGGTCACCTCTGCCTTGGTTGCCGCTTCGTACTCCACCACAAACAGCAACTCCGCCACCGAGGTGAGACTCATGAACTGGAACCTCCGCTATGACTCAAAGGCCAATGATGACACTATCGACGAGACCATCAGCAACCTCAACTCCACTCTGCCCTACGATGACCAGATAAGCTACTTTTCCGACTACCAGGAGGCTCCGTGGTCCGACCGCCGCATTGGAGTGAAAAACGAGGTTCTTTTCAACGGCCCAGACTTTTTCGCTGTCAACGAGGCTCTCGTGAGACAGGTGACAGATCTGCAGGAACTTATTGGGCTGAGCTACATCGGAGTTGGCCGGGATGACGGAGTGGCAGCAGGCGAGTTTGAGGCCATCTACTACGACCCGGAAAGGTTCAAACTGCTAGAAAACGACACGTTCTGGCTCAGTGAGACTCCGGCAGTTCCCTCAAAATACCCAGGCGCAGGATCCTACAGAACGTGTACGGTGGGCCACTTCCAAGAGATTGCCACAGGAAAAGAGGTGGTTTTGCTCAACGTTCATCTCGATGACCAATCAGATGCCCAGAGACGTCTAGGAGCGGCTATGGCCCGCTACCGCGGAGCTTACGAGTTTGAAAAAAAGAATTGTGCAGTGATTTTGGTGGGAGATTTCAATTCCAACACGCACGGCACCACGAGTGGGGCGTACGAAATAGCTACTGGGACAGTGGAGTTGAACACCAGCATTATCAACTCGGACTTCGTCGCCAATTATAGCAGCAGTCTGACAAACTTCACGTTCGACGACCTGCTTGTGCAGACGACTGCGGAGAACAGAATGGGCAATTTCGCCACGTTCACGGGGTTCAAGGATACCACTGGAGACTTTGGGAGGATTGATTTCCAGTTTGGCGGGAATCCAAATAACGGAGAGAGCAAGAGATGGGAGGTTGTTCTGAGCAAGGTCGGGGATAATTGGTATGACAATCAGTATTATTTGTCTGACCATCGGCCGGTTATCGGGGATCTTGTTATCCGGTAACAGCGGGTGTCCAAGTAGTTATTTTCTATCGCTTATTCTTCATTATTTTAGATCTCTTTCGTTCCTTCATTTATTTTCACTTTCGAAATGGTAGTATTTTTCCGTCTTCGTGTTCCACCTGTCTGCCAATCTGCTGCAACTTCTGAGTCCGGATACCCATCTTGCAGAAGTGCTATTAGCGTGTCCGTCTAAGCTCCCCAAAATGACATTGTTTCCTCTCCACGTGCTCGCACTCCCGTATTCGTATTCCTCCATAAAACTGGTATACCCCAGAAAGGCCAATCATGCAATCTCGGTGCCCACCTTTGCATTTACTGCAAGATGCATCTGCAAGTCTACGGGTCTCCAGATCTGGCCGAGAAGTGCACGTTCCCAGCATCTTGTCCCCAATTGTGAGATCACATTATCTAGGCCGAGCTGCTACAATACAACTCTACAATGCCCCTGCAGATCTCCAAAACCCAACAAGACATTGCAACCTACAAGCTCCCCGGACACTTTATCTGACGGCCTCCACCACGTGTTCTGAGCCCAAATTAGTGGCCCTGTTGGACCCCGTCAACCCTAAAATTTCGAGGATGAAATTTGAATCTTTTTGAGCCGCACGCCGAAATTCAGCAATCTAAAAAATAAGATACATTGACAAAAATAATAGGCACAAGCCTTTTTTCGGCCAACGCCACCACACACCACACTAAACAAATCGAGCACATCATGTTTGGACCATCGGCAGCTTTGTTTGGAAGGATTCAATTGGCCGCACGGCCAATGCTGAAGTTTCAGCCTGTTTCGGCAGCCAGAACGCTATCGAGAGCAATTCCAAGGACCGCGCAATTTTCATTTGCCAACACCAGCCGTGCAAAGTTGGGCATCACGCTCGGGGCCGTGGGCTCTTCGTTGTACTGGCTGAACAACGACCGGATTAGAAACGACGTCGCGTACGCCAATCAGGCCGCATTGGGACTCGAAAAAAAGGCCCAGGACGCTCGCAATGCTGTCACAGAGCCACAGTTTGACGGCTCTTTCAAGGGCAAGCTGAACTACCAGGAGCTGTCGTTCGGGTCGATGTGCGGGCTTTTGTGTGGAGTCGTGGCGGGGAAGTTGAGTTCTGTGCTCGGTTTCCTGGCTCTGTCCGTTTATTTGGGTGTTCAGTTTTTGAACAGCAGAGGAATTATCCACGTCTCGTTTAAAAAATATGTCCGTATAGGCTCGCAATTGGTGGATGTCAGAGAGATGATTTTTGAGCAGCCAAGTTTCAACATTACGTTCCTGCTGACATTCGTGCTGGCTGCGTACTACGTTTGATTGATCGAGCCAGCGTGGTTTGTTTCGGCCAAGCGTAGCTGGCCGCAAGCAACGCTTCTGCGCTGTTCGGGTATTTTATATATATGAATGGTTGGTTTCATCCAATGGATTTTGGCTTGTATTGATTTACTACGGCTTTGGTACATACGTCGTGTTCCACGGCTCAATCTCACGAAGTTTACAGCAAAAAAGTAAATATATCTTCTACCAGTTAAAAATCCGGGGTAATTAAAAAGCTTCGAGAATAATTGTCACATCGTTGAAAAATTATTGATTGCAGTATTATTGAAAGCTCGGAGTTACATCAAATACTAAATTACCAACGGGACTCGCAAACCCGAAGTATACAGTTTGAAGTACCTATATTCTGATTACTTCTTCAAGATCGTGATCACATCCTCATCCTGAAGGACATGCCCCAGCCCCACGTACTGCGGCTGGTGCTTCACGCTCGTCCCGTACACCAATGCATTTCTAAAGTCGTCCACCAAACTCTTGTGAATCTTGTTACAGAAATCCTCCACCGTACACTTCCCCGTGTGCAGCACGACGGGATCGTTGAAGTCCGGCAGTTTTCCCTTTGGCTTCGTGTACACTCTCACGAGATTCAATCTGTCCCACATCAGATCGAGCAGCTCGTCCAAGTTCCATCCGTTACCAGAAGAGATTGGCACAGCGTTTGGGATACGGTACAGCAGGTCCAGCTCCTCAATAGAGAACGAGTCGATCTTGTTCAGCACGTAGATTGCAGGGATGTATCTTCTGTTTCTGGCCTCGATCACGTCGATCAGATCGTCAACGTTCGCATCGCAACGGATCTGAACATCACAAGAGTTCATTCTGTACTCCTGCAAAACAGCCTTGATTTCGTCGTGGTCAATTCTGGTCAGAGCCACGGTGCTTGTGATGTTGATTCCTCCCTTCTCCTTTTTCTTGATAATGATGTCTGGAGGTTCCTGATTCAAACGGATTCCAAACCCTTCCAGTTCGCTTTCTATGATCTTCTTGTGGTTTAGCGGCTTGTTCACGTCCAGAACAATAAATATAAGGTCACACGACCGGGCCACTGCAATCACCTGTTTACCTCTACCTCTTCCGTCCTTGGCTCCTTCAATAATTCCAGGCAGATCCAGCATCTGGATCTTGGCTCCCTTGTATCTGATCACACCCGGGACCGTGGTCAGCGTTGTGAACTCGTACGCAGCAGCCTCGGAGTGGGTCCCCGTCAGCTTGGAAAGAAGAGTACTTTTACCGACCGAGGGGAAACCAATGAACCCGATGGACTCTCCCGTTTTTTTCACATCAAAACCAGCACCGGCTCCTCCACCGCTTGAGTTGGCGTCCTTGAGCAGCTCGTTCTTCAGCTTGGCTATCTTGGCTTTGAGCATACCCAAATGCTTCTCGGTGGCCTTGTTTTTTTGCGTCTTGGCCATCTCATCTTCGATGGCCTTGATTTTCTCCACGGTAGTCATGATGGGGAAGAAGAACAAAAAAGGACAAGAAGTTGCGTTGTGTTGTGATGTAGTTACAGTCAATGAGTTCGTCAAGTGGCTCAAACACTTGATTTTTTATTCATGAAAAAAAATTTTAGTTTCTTTGAAAAATTTAAAGAATTGCGACTATCGACGCGTTAGACGCAGCGATACGGTGCCAGGGGTGGATTGAAAATTTTTCCCTTTTGATCTCGCGTAATAATTAACAGACTGTAAATGTATGTATAACAGATAACTCCCTCTGTCAGCAACTAACCTAATTTGCGAGTTGGTATTATCCTGACTCCATTTCTGATTACTTACACTTGCTGAATTAGCGGGGATTTGATGCATCACACATCCAACAGCAGAAAGTACCTCGTATGTTGCGAAATATCAACTGATCACCATTGCACAGATTAATTAGGATAGACAAAGACACACACCACCGAGATGGCTAAAAAGGGAAAGAAGGGCGCTAAGAGCGTCGACAACTGGGAAGATGACATCGAGACCGAAATGCCTCAAGCTGAAGAGTTTGGTGTTACTGAACCAGCTTCCGAGGAAGGTGGCGAAACCGAAACCGGGCCAGTCGTGGCGAGCGCGGCTGACGACTTCGAGGATGATTTCCTGTCCAACTTGAAGAGAGCCAAAAACAAGAAACAGGCAAAGGCCAAGGAGGAGGAAGACCAAAAGGCTGCTTCCCAGGCTGCCCAACAACAGAAGGGACCGGTCATCAAATCCAAAAAGGAGAAAGAAAGAGAAAAGAAGGAGAAGGAAAAGCTGAGAAAGAAGCAGCTGGCTGAAAGAAAGAAGGCAACTGCACCAAAAGATGATAAGGCTTCCACGGAGTCGAGTCCTGCACCAGAAGAGCCAAATGTGGAGGAGACGCCTGCAGAGGAGCCGAAGGAAACCAAGGGCGCCAAGAAGGCCAAGAAGATGGCTGCCGGTATCGCTCTGTTGAAGAAACAGATGGAACTCAGAAAGCAGGCTGAAGAGGAGGCTGCTCGTCTTGAGGAGGAGGAGAGACTGAAGGAGGAAGCCGAGTTGAAGCGTGCCGAGGAGGAAGAGAAAGAAAAGGAGGAGCTCAGAAAGGCCAAGAAAGAGAAGGAGAGACTTAAGAAGGAGCAGCTTAAGAAGGAGGGTAAGTACCTGACCAAGAAGCAAAAGCAGGAAAAGCAGTTGCAAGAAAGAAGAAGACAACAGCTTCTGCAAGCTGAAAACATCATTGTCCCTGGTGTGCAGAACCAGTCTACGGATGCTCCAAAGCCAAAGAAGGTTGTTTACGGTTCGAAGAAGAAGAACACCAAGAAGCAACAAGAGGATGAGGATGCTGCCAAGGCTGCTCAAAAGGCCAAGGAAGAGGAGGAGAAGAAGAGGAAACAGGCCGCTGGAGAAGAGGATGACGACGACGTTCTTGTCGACGACTGGGAGAAGATGGCGCTTGATGATGACGAGCCTGTTGCTGACGACTGGGAGGCTGCCATTGAAGAGAACGACGAGGAAGAGAAGGAAGAGGAGGAGGAAGAGGAAGAAGAAGAAGAAGATGATGAAGACGAGGAGGAAGAAGTTGAGGAAGTCAAGAGAGATAATTCTGTTTCCAAGGACTCTTTCACTTCCAGCACTGTTTCGACTCCTATCTCTACTCCTGCACCAAGAGCATCTCCACAGGCTGAAGGATCGAACCTGCGGTCGCCAATTTGCTGTATTTTGGGACACGTCGATACTGGTAAGACGAAACTGTTGGACAAAATCAGACAGACTAATGTGCAAGGAGGAGAAGCGGGAGGTATCACGCAACAAATCGGTGCCACTTACTTCCCTGTTGAAGCTATCAGACAAAAGACTGCTGTCATGGCTGCCTACGAGAAGATGGTTTACGAGGTTCCAGGTTTGCTGATTATCGATACTCCTGGTCACGAGTCGTTCACAAACTTGAGATCGAGAGGTTCGTCTCTCTGTAACATTGCAATTTTGGTGATTGATATCATGCACGGTTTGGAGCAGCAGACTTTGGAGTCGATCAGACTGTTGAGAGACAGAAAGGCTCCGTTCATTGTGGCGCTGAACAAGATTGACAGATTGTACGACTGGCAAGAGATTCCAAACAACTCGTTCCGTGACTCGTTCGCCAAGCAAAAGAAGTCTGTGCAGCAGGAGTTTGAGAAGAGATACACCGAAATCCACGTTGCTTTGGCCGAACAAGGTTTGAACTCGGAACTCTACTACCAGAACACCAACATTTCCAGATATGTCTCGATTGTTCCTACTTCTGCGGTGACGGGAGAGGGTGTTCCTGATTTGCTGTGGTTGCTGTTGGAGCTGACTCAGAAGAGAATGAGCAAGCAGTTGAAATATCTCTCCCATGTGGAGGCCACAATTTTGGAAGTCAAGGTCGTCGAGGGATTGGGAACTACCATTGATGTTGTCCTGTCTAATGGTATCTTGAGAGAGGGAGACCGGATTGTTTTGTGCGGTATGAATGGTCCGATTGTGACCAACATCAGAGCTCTGTTGACTCCTCCTCCGGCCAGAGAGCTGCGTATCAAATCTGAGTACATCCATCACAAGGAGGTGAAGGCCGCTTTGGGTGTCAAGATTGCCGCGAATGACCTGGAGAAGGCCGTTGCCGGTTCTAGACTCTTGGTTGTTGGCGAGGACGACGACGAGGATGATTTGATGGACAGTGTGATGGACGACTTGACTGGTCTGTTGGACTCTGTGGACTCGTCTGGAAGAGGTGTGACGGTTCAGGCATCGACTCTGGGTTCCTTGGAGGCTCTTTTGGATTTCTTGAAGGACATGAAGATTCCTGTGATGTCGATTGGTCTTGGTCCTGTCTACAAGAGAGACGTGATGAAGGCTGCTGCCATGTTGGACAAGGCCAAGGAGTTTGCCGTGATGTTGTGTTTCGACGTGAAGATCGACAAGGAGGCTGAACAGTACGCAAATGAACAGGGAGTGACGATTTTCAACGCCGACATTATCTACCACTTGTTTGATGCTTTCACTGCGTACCAGAACAAGCTCTTGGAAGACAGAAGAAAGGAGCACCAGGCCGATGCCATTTTCCCATGTGTCTTGAAGACTCTCCAGATCATCAACAACCGTAACCCTATGATCATTGGTGTGGATGTTGTTGATGGTGTCCTGAAACACGGGACGCCGATCTGTGTGGTGAAACCAGACCCTGTGACCGGAAAGAACGCTCCTCTTTTGCTCGGAAAGGTCGCATCGATGGAAGTGAACCACCAGTCCAAGGACTCAGTCAGAAAGGGTCAGACCAATGCCGGTGTTGCCATGAGACTGGAGGCCCCATCGGGACAACAGCCAACGTGGGGAAGACATTTTGATGACAAGGATCCATTGTATTCTCTGATCAGCAGAAAGTCGATCGACACCCTGAAGGATCCAGCATTCAGAGACACCGTGCCTAGAGAGGACTGGCTGTTGGTCAGAAAGTTGAAGACGACGTTGGACATCCAGTAAGCAGATTCAAGGTGAATAATGTTTGTTCTGAGGTCTCATTTGGGTATTTCAGATTAGGTTTGTTCGAGACTGGGTTGAGTTTTCAGGCTCCACACTTTATGAACAAGACTCGAACACGAGTCATGATGTATACATGTAATTGTTGATAATAGTGATGTTGTAATATCGCTATATGCAATCTTTGAAGAGTAAGTGGCTCCTCGGCCGTGGTGGTTACCCGGCGACAAAATTTTTCTTAAAATTTAAATATTTTTTTTATTTCTAAAAAATTTTTTTTAATGATTTCTAAGTCAAGATCTCTTTAATTCTCTTCCTTTTCCACACAACAACTCCGAACGAAGATGGATATTGCCAAGCCGGTTGGATCTGAAATCACCTCGGTGGACTTCAGTGTTTTCACCACCGAGGAGATTAGAAAACTCTCGGCCAAGCAAATCACCAATCCCACCGTTTTTGACAACCTGGGCCACCCGGTTGCGGGAGGTTTGTATGATCTGAGTCTGGGGGCTTTTCTGAGGAACTTGTGTGCGACATGTGGCTTGGACGACAAGTACTGTCCCGGTCACCAGGGTCACATTGAGTTGCCGATTCCCGTGTACAATCCGCTGTTTTTCAACCAGATGTACATTTTTCTGCGTTCGTCGTGTCTGTACTGCCACCAATTCCGGCTCAGGGAGCTCGAGGTGCATAAGTTTGAGTGCAAGCTGAGACTCATCCAGTACGGTTTGTTGCTGGAGGTTTCCGAGCTCGAGAACCTGCGTTCGGACTCGGACATTTTTGACGATGAGGCCGAGGAAGACGACGGAGCGATGCAGGTGAACACCAAGGCAGACAAGGAGCTGCTGATTAGACGCCAGGAATTTGTGGAGAACTCTATTTCACGTGCGATTGCCGAGGGCCGCACGACGGAGCACGGCGTGATGACTGCGACTGTTGCCGAGGAGAGAAAACAGGTCATCTACGACTTTTACAAGCGTCTTTTGAGCAGACCAAAGTGTGACAACTGTGGAATGTATTCGCCAACATTCCGCAAGGACGGATTTTCCAAGATTTTCGAAAACGGTCTGAAAGACAAGCAGGTTACCAACAACAGAATCAAGGGATTGCAGAGACAGGACATGTTGAACACGAACAAGAAGGTTGTTGATGGGGACGATTTCCCCAAACAGGGTTCCAAGTATGTTCTTTCGACGGAGATCAGAAACATTTTGAGACGTGTTTTCCACAAGGAGCAGAGTATCATCAACTATTTATTCCATTCCAAGCCGATCTCGTCTCACAAGGTGTCTGCGGACATGTTCTTCATCCATGCTCTGGTTGTTCCTGCCACGAGATTCAGACTTCCATCGAAGCTCGGTGACGAGATCCACGAGAACTCGCAGAACGAGCTGCTTTCGAAAGTTTTAACCACCTCTTTGATGATCCGCGACCTGAACGAGCAGTTTTCGCTGATGCAGAAGGACATTTCTGCCGAGGACCGCAAGATCACGTTCAACCGGTTGATGAACGCGTTTGTGACTCTGCAGAACGACGTGAACGGTTTCATCGACTCCAGCAAGACACAGAGCCAGGGTGGGTCGACTCCGCAGCCCGGAATCAAGCAGGCTCTCGAGAAGAAGGAGGGTCTTTTCAGAAAGCACATGATGGGTAAGCGTGTGAACTACGCTGCTCGTTCTGTCATTTCGCCCGACCCGATGATCGAGACGAACGAGATTGGTGTTCCTCCTGTCTTCGCCAAGAAGCTCACGTTCCCGGAGCCTGTCACTCCGCACAACGTTGCAGAATTGAGACGGGCTGTGATCAACGGGCCAGACAAATGGCCTGGTGCGATCCAGGTTCAGAACGAGGACGGAACGCTTGTCTCTCTGATCGGCATGAGCACTGAACAGCGTACGGCGATTGCCAAACAGCTTCTGACGCCTTCTTCTGGCTCGTCGGTCGTGAACAAAAAGGTTTACAGACACATCAAGAACAACGACGTTGTTCTCATGAACAGACAGCCAACGCTGCACAAGGCCTCGATGATGGGTCACAAGGTGAGAGTTCTTCCGGGAGAAAAGACCTTGAGAATGCATTATGCCAACACCGGAGCGTACAACGCCGACTTTGATGGTGACGAGATGAACATGCATTTCCCGCAGAACGAGAACGCGCGTGCCGAGGCTTTTAATCTTGCCAACACGGACTCGCAGTACCTGACTCCAACGTCGGGTTCTCCCGTGAGAGGTTTGATCCAGGATCACATTTCTGCCGGTGTTTGGCTCACGAGCAAGGACAATTTCTTCACGAAGGAGCAGTACCACCAGCTGGTGTACAGTTGTATCCGTCCTGAGGACGGCCATTCTGCCGACTCGCGGATCGTGACTGTTGCTCCGGCCGTGTACAAGCCGCAGTTCTTGTGGACCGGAAAGCAGATCATCACCACGATTCTGCTCAACATCAAGCCAAAATATCTACCTGGTGTGAACCTCAAGTCGAAGAACAAGGTGAAGAACGAGTACTGGGGCGAAGGCTCGCACGAGAACGAGGTGATTTTCCAAAACGGCGAGCTTCTGTGCGGTATTCTGGACAAGTCGCAGTACGGAGCGTCGCAATACGGTATTATCCACTCTTTACACGAGGTTTATGGTGCCAGTGTGGCCGGAAAAGCGCTGTCTGTTCTCGGACGTTTGTTCACGAACTACAACATGATGCTCGGATTGACGTGTGGTATGGACGATCTGCGGTTGACTGCGGACGGAAACAAGTGGAGACAGGATCTGTTGAAGGATTCTGTGGACATTGGCCGTGTTGCGGCTGCAGAAGTGACCAACCTTTCGCAAGACGTGAAGAACAACGATTCGGAGCTGCTGACTCGTCTGGAGGAGATTCTCAGAGATGATTCCAAGCTGGGTATTCTTGATGCCGTGACACAATCCAAGGTGAACGCGATCACGTCGAAGGTGGTGAGCAAGTGTGTTCCGGACGGAACGATGAAGAAGTTCCCGTACAACGCGATGCAGACGATGGCTCTTTCGGGAGCCAAGGGTTCGAACGTTAACGTTTCGCAGATCATGTGTCTTCTTGGTCAGCAGGCTCTGGAAGGTAGACGTGTTCCTGTGATGGTTTCTGGAAAGACCTTGCCATGTTTCAGTCCGTTTGAGACCGATGCGAGGGCCGGTGGATACATCAAGAACCGTTTCTACTCGGGCATCCGTCCGCAGGAGTACTATTTCCACTGCATGGCTGGCAGAGAAGGTTTGATTGATACTGCTGTGAAGACGGCAAACTCTGGTTACTTGCAGCGTTGTCTGACGAAGCAGCTGGAAGGTGTGCACGTTTCGTACGATAACTCTGTGAGAAACGCTGACGGAACTTTGATTCAGTTCCTGTACGGTGGAGACTCTGTTGACGTGACGAAGGAGTCGCACATGTACCAGTTCAAGTTCTTCCTGGAGAACTACAGCTCCTTGTTGCAGAAGTACAGTCCTTCAAGCATCGAGAATCTGGACACGGAGGCGGCGATCTCGTACAACAAGAAGGTGAAGAAGCAGCAGAAGAAGCACGGCGACGAGACGGTGAAGTACGATCCGACGATCTCGGTGTACAATCCTGCCAAGTATCTGGGTTCTGTTTCGGACAGATTCGAGCAAGATCTGGACGATTTTGTTGCCAAGAACCCAGAATTGTTTGTGACATCGAAGGAGGCCAAGACCATTGGCGGAATCACGTCGAAGAAGTTCAAGGCTCTGATGCAGCTCAAGTACATGCGTTCGCTTGTTGATCCCGGCGAGGCTGTTGGTATTGTTGCTTCGCAGTCTGTTGGAGAGCCATCGACACAGATGACGTTGAACACGTTCCACTTTGCCGGCCACGGTGCTGCGAACGTGACGCTTGGTATTCCGCGTCTGAGAGAGATTGTGATGACGGCTTCGCAGAGTATCAAGACGCCGCAGATGACGCTTCCGATCCTGAAGGATGTGGAAGACGATGCTGCGGACGCGTTCTGCAAGTCTGTGACCAAAATCAACTTTTCTGAGTTTGTCGACGACATCTCGGTGATTGAGACGACGGCCAACCCAATGGAGTCGCAGGCCACGCGGTCGTACGAGATCAACCTCAAGTTCTTTGACAGCGCGGACTACGCCGAGGAGTACGACGTGACAAAAGAGGAGCTTGAGACGGTGATCAAGACGCGGTTCATCCAGGCCCTGGAGACGGCGATCATCAAGGAGGTGAAGAAACAGAAGAAGAGCAACACGGAGTCGCTTGCGCAGGTTGGAAAGGCGGTGGCCAAGTCGCAGACGGAGCTCGGAGCCAAGGCCAGCGGATCTGTGGACGACGACGCGACCGACGAGAAGCTGCGCAGCAACACGAAGCAGGCTGTTTCGTACGACGGGCCGGACGACGAGGAAGTCGAGACGATGCGCAAGGCCGAACAGAGCGACGAGGATTCCATTCTCGAGGACTCGTCGTCTGACGAGTCGTCTGAGGAATCTGACGACGAGATGGAGGACGACAAGTCGGTGTTGAAGAGCAAGACTGCCGCCTCTGGAAACCTCGACAAAGCGACCATGTCCAAGGAGGCCAAACAGAGACAGCAGGAGGTGGTGATCAACCACAACTTTGTGACGCAGTTCAACTTTGACGACGCGGACGGCGCGTGGTGCGACTTCAAGCTGGAGCTGAGCGCCGAGACTCAGAAGCTTTTGATGGTGAACATCATCGAGGCTGTTTGTAAGAGCGTTGTTGTTCGTGAGGTTCCACGGATCGGAAGATGTCTGCGTCCGGAGCCGGAACAGGGTAAGCGTATTCTCGTGACCGAGGGTGTGAACTTCCCTGCGATGTGGGAGCACGACGCTTTCATCGACGTGAACGGCGTGCGGTCGAACGACGTTGCTGCCGTTCTGAAGGTGTACGGTGTCGAGGCGGCCAGAAACACGATTGTGAACGAGATCAACAACGTTTTCGGCAGATACGCGATCTCTGTTTCGTTGAGACACTTGGACCTGATTGCCGACTACATGACCAGAGAGGGAACGTACTTGGCTTTCAACAGACAGGGTATCGACACGTCGACGTCTGCGTTCACCAAGATGTCGTACGAGACGACTTGTCAGTTCCTGACGAAAGCCGTGTTGGATAACGACAGAGAGGAGTTGGAGAGTCCGTCCGCGAGACTGGTGTTGGGTAAGTTGAGTAACGTTGGTACCGGCAGTTTCGACGTGATGGCCAAGATGGGGAACAGGTGAAAGCATGTAATATAAGCTATATAGACCAGAATTGAAGATCCAAAAGTTTTGCAGACCTGGTGGAAGATTTGATGTGCACGAGCTGGAAATGTACGTCTAATGAACAGTGCTGGATGAACGTATGTGGAGCCCTTAGGCAGAGATATCAGATATGGACAACTGCAGTATTTACTGCTGGTCCTTTGAGAACATCTAAAACGACTCAAGCGTGAGATTTACTGATCCATGTGCCGAACTGTTGGACGTCCGTGAACCTCTGATATAACCCAAGCGCAAGATATGTTCATATATAAAAGCACGCGACGTGCTCGTCTTGAAACGCGGTATGTAGACCATTAGAACTGAACATCCTCTCCACGGAGATACTGGATGATCAAATAGATGTTGAGAAACCCAATGGTGGCCCAAGTGAGAACACCCGCGACATTGAGGGCTGTGCCGTTGGAAAAGTCCTTGTAGACTGCGTCCTTTGGTAGCAGACTCGAAGTCTCGCCGGGCTCTGTTGGCTCTGGCATTCTGACACGCATGATCTGCTTGCTGGCCGTGAAGTAGAGCAGCGGGGCGCTGACAAACGGCAGGATCAGCGACAAAATCACCTGCGACAGGTTCAGCACGAGCGAGATGCCCTCGCGGCCCAGACACAGCGCCATGAACATGCACGGGACGATCGCAATGGACCGTGTCACGAGCCGACGCAGGAACGGGTTGAGTCGCCAGTTTAGAGCTCCCTCCGAGACCAGAGACCCGGACATGGTGCACACGATTCCGGCCGCTATGGACGAGAACAGCATTGCCAGGGCAAAGATCAGACCCGCTGTAGGCGACAGATAATCGCAGAGCATCTCCCAGATGGAAATGAGGTCTGCGTCGACGGCCTCTGGTTTTCTATAGAGAACGGCCGCGGAGACGATGAGAATCGCCGAGTTGATGAAGACAGCAACGAAGCAGAGCGAAACACATAGCTCCGCGTACGAGTAGTTCAGACAGTAGTTGATCGCTGCCAGCGAGGGAGTGTAGCTACCCGAGGTAGACACCCTTGCACCGCGTTTCGCGTCGTAGTCGCGCAACCTCGGCTTGACGAGATTCGACCCCAGATACAGCGAGTGGGGCATCACCGTCGCGCCGATGATGCCCAGCGACAAGTACACGGACGATTTGGACGTGACGAGCTCCTTGTGCGGGAGAAATCCGCCCACCACGGCCCATTTGTCCGGGATGTTCACCCTTTTCAGCAGCAGAACGAAGCAAGCAAACGTGAGAAACACCATCGCGGCCACAAACAGCTCGAACTTGCGGATCTGCCGCACAGAACCGTCTGGGTTGTACGCAAAGAGGATCACGAGCACGTCCAATATGGTCAGAACAATGCCGACACGCAGCTCGATTCCAAACAGAATGTACAACGCGATGGCCGTTCCAACGATCTCGGCCAGGTCCGTGAAGATGATGGCCACCTCTGCGAGCGCGTACACGACGAGGTTGAGTCGCCATGGCAGGTGTCGTCTGCAGTTCTCTGCGAGATCCAAGCCGGTCACGGAACCGAGTTTGATGCAGAGACATTGCAAGATGACAGCAAAAAGGTTCGATAAGAAGATCGTGAACAGATGAATGTAGCCAAACTGCGCTCCGGCAGCCGTGGACGTGCTGTAGTTGCCCGGATCAATGTAGGCGCACGTAATCAGGAGCCCCGGGCCCACAAAACTGAGAATTTTTCTAATGTTGAGCATCGTGTTTGGAAGACTAGCAAAAGATCATTCCCTGGAACTTGAAATGACTGATCAGACTGACTAGAATTCCTTGAGACGCGTTAATTGCGATTATCGGTAGACACGAAATAAAATCTTGTTATTCCTTCTTCTGTCAAAATTTGCTATACGTCATAGATACGAGAGACGATCAGCTGATAGCTGCAAAGATCGGCGCGTCGATTGTGTTGTCTCGACGCGTCGACCCCTCGCCAAACTTTTTCTACAAAAAAAAATATTTGACTTTTGTCAAAACAAGCACCAATTGGGTTGTTGCTTGTACCTACTCGTCTACATCACAGCACGCGCCGCGACCCACAACAAGCGACCAATTCTTTTTATTGTCACTTGGTTTTGCGTTCCACTGATCCGTCTTTCGTGTTTGTCTGGAGGTTATTCACCTAACACAACCATGCAAACAAGCGGGCTGAAACAGCAGATTGTGCGGCCCGACGTGCCCGAGGCACCGAAACCGGCCAGAAAGGTGCACTCCGTGGCCCTCCGGCCACTGATTCCCGACTCTGTGCTTGACGTGTCGTCCCAACGGCTTTCGGTGGTGTCTTTGTTTGTTCTGATCCAGGGATGGAAGCTGTACGATTTGTACCTGATCAAGAACGAGGCTCTCCGCGAGATCCTGCATGCCAACTTGTTGGTTTCCTTTCTGTCGCCTGAGTGGAGCTTCATTTTCAAGTACATGTTTCTGGACGGTCTGATCGTGTGGCTGAACTCGGTGTTGCGGATCCCAAAACTGGCCCTCAAGCCTTTGTTCTCGGTCGCATTGATCCTGGCGTTATACACAGTCACGATAATGTTGACAGTGGACTTTAGTATTCCGGTGGCGGTTGTGTTCACGTCATTTTTGAAAACGGCTTTCCCGGAGAAAGAGCTTGCCATCTCGGAGAACTACATCGATTCCAATGTTCTGGACCAGTCGGCCCATTTTAAGGGAAAAAAGACCATTAGATTCCTGCCAGACTCGTCCATCAAATTGAACCCGTTTGGGCAGAACTTTTGTTTGCCCGGGGACACCCGCCGCAGCAAGATCAAAGTGCCGATCAAGTACAACTCGTCGAGCGAGCTCGAGTTTCTGCAGATCCTGCACACAAACTTCGACAACGAGGTCTCCACGCTGAACTTCACAAGAAGAGAGCTCAAAAAGTACGTGTTTGGTGACTACACAGACTCGGCGCACGACGACCGCGTCTCGTACATGGAGCTCGAGCTCGCCGGGCCGGGATACTACAAAATCCAGCAGGCTTTGGACACCAAGTACAAGAACATCCGCAACTTCAAGTCCGATCTGATTGTTCCGCGGTGTCCACAGGCATACTTCAGCGAGTTTGAGAAGATCCAAGACATCTGTGTGGACGACGAGCTTGAGAACCTCTCGATTTCCGTGACTGGAGTGCCTCCGTTGACGCTGGTATACGAAGAGGAGGTAAACGGAGAGCTGGCGAACCTGCCAAATTCCATCATTGTCCCCGACGACCCGGATTTTGTGTCTCCACTGCTTTCGAGAGACTTCTACACGGGTAAAAGCACCACCAAGAGCTACAATTTTCAGCCCAGCGATCTCAATGACCTCGCGTGGGCCCAATCACGGTCCATCAACGTTCCTCTGGCCAACAGAAGAATTGAAAGATCTGGCGATCTCGTCTTCACCATCGGAAAGATCATCGACGGGTTTGGGAACATTGTGGAATACACACCAAATCCATCAGACAGACACCATTTCTACAAGCTGAGATCCCATCCGATTCCCGTGATACATCTCGTCGACTCCAAGCCGTCCGTTCCTATCCTTGTTGGCGAAAAGAAATACATCAATCTCAAGATCTCGCAGCCTGTATACCCGGCCTCAGAGGCCCCATACACGGCCAACATGCGGTTTGTCTCGTCCGACGGCTCTGAACCAGAGCTGTTCTCCAAAACATTCGACCCTAAGAAGCCGGCATCCATTCTGGCCGACAAACCGGGAACCTACACCCTGGAATCGGCTTTTTCCAAGTACTGTTCGTGTCGGATTGGATCGTCTTCCGTCAACGTCTTGCACGCCAAACGGCCCGAGGTCGAAATCACGTCCAACCCGATTGTGGACAACTGTGTTGGAACTACGGGATTCAAATTCAACTTTGAGTTCATCGGCAATGGGCCGTTCGAGATCGATTACAGAGTGTCGAAACTCGAACCTCACGAAGTCACCAAAAGTGTGGAATCGCTGCGCTCTGATTCCACGGTGATGGAGTTTGAGTACAAGCCGCCAACAGAGGGAAGCTATGCGATCGAGTTTGTCTCGCTAAGTGACAAGTACTACAGAAAACAGGTGAAGTTCGACCACCACGAACACCGGTACGTCACGTACTTCAAGAAGAGGCCGAAGGCTTTCTTCACGAGAGACTCAAACGTCCAGCAGATCAACGTGTGCAATGGCCAACAGGCAGACATCACGCTCCATCTTGAAGGAAAGGCTCCGTACACAATTGTATACGATCTGATTTCTCCCGATTACCACGTCGAGACGTTCGAGCTGCCGGAGATCACTGAGAACGAAGTGCACATCGAAACGTCGTGCTTCACCAAAGGAGGTGATTACGTGTTGTCGCTGAAAAACGTGACTGATGCGTCCAACTGCGGTATTGATTTCCGTGGGCAAGAGGCTCACATCAATGTTCGAAAGGAAGTTCCTGTTTTGAGCTTCGCCAAAGAGGAACAGTTAAAGCTTGTGCAGGGAAAAACGCTCATCGTTCCTCTCAAAGCGGAGTCCAGCAACCTGATCGATCTGAAGTACAAGAAGACGCTGTTTGACGGGAAGGAAATGATCGACTATCTGCATCATTTCAACCCCGTCGACGGGTTCCCAATCCGCGAAGAAGGTGTCTATGAGCTCCTGGAGTTTTCCCAGGGTGGCTGTCCGGGGAGAATAACGGGAAATCTCAAGATTTCCGCCTCGTACTTGCCAAAACCGTCGCTGCAACTGGTCAAGAACGATCTTCTCACCGAGGTCTCACCAAACCATTACGTGAAAGGAAAATTGTGCGAGAAGTCGTCGTCATCTTTGGAGTTCAGAGCCACTGGTGTTCCCCCATTGGTGATAGAGTACTCTGTCAAGTTTCCTAGTGGTCTGATTGAAGAGAAGACGGAACAGCTGTCCAACAAGAATTTTGCAATTCATCCAAAGACAAGCGAAAGCGGGGACTATGAATACACCATCAAGGGCATCTATGACTCTATCTACACAACTGACGTTTTGAACGAGCTGGCCAGACAGAAGAAGTATGCTTTCAGCGAGATCAAGATCCAGCACACCGTCTCGGCTCTCCCGAAAGCCGGCTTTGTCGACCTGAACGAACACTACCAAACGTGTGTCTCGTGTTTGACAGACACAGAATTGCTGCAACCTATACCACTATCCCTCAGTGGAGAAGCACCGTTCGACATTCAGCTGGGAATCTACCACGAGCAGGAAGACAAGTTCGAGACTATGGAACTGGAGAACATTCAAACTCACAAGGTGGAGTTGCTCGCACTGTACGAGAATTTGCGTATTGGATCGCACGCAGTGTCCATCGTTCAGGTCAAAGACGGAAACGGTTGTGTCTCCACTGACTTCGAGAAGGAACATGTCGTTGTCCAAGTGAATGACATTCCAAAGATCAGACACCTGGTGGACGACTCGATTGCGTCCGACAACCAACTTCCAAAACAGCTGAACGATCTGGAGTCGAACTACTACTGTGTTGGTGACCACATTTCTTATCTGTTGTCGGGAATGCCTCCGTTCACCGTTTACTACGAGTTCAGTCAGAGAAAACAGAGAGCAGAGGTGAACTCCAACTACTTCAAACGGATTGCCTCAGCGGAAGGAACGCTGTCAGTTTTGGCTCTTTCGGACTCGTCGTCCAAAAATTGTGTCGTGAACTTCACATCAGCAGACTCAAAGATCAACAAACGGCCTGACTTGAGAGCCAAGATCTATGATCTCCCGTCCGTGGAGATTTTTCAAGGCGACACAATCGAGGAGGACATCCACGAGGGAGACAACGTGGAGATCATCTTCAGGTTTGAAGGGCACCCTCCGTTCAAGCTCACCTATGTCAGAATGGATCTGTCGGAGCCGGATAGAATCGTCGAGACGGAGGTGGTCGAAAACATCAACGACCACGAGTATAGAATCTGGGCCAAACTGGAGGGTATTTATGAGGCAATCGAGGTCCAGGATGCCTTCTGTGTTGCCAGAAATCACCGCTGAGCTCCAACGACACAAAATTCTGTCTCCATAGAAAACTATCTGTAATAATTTCAATTGAAAAGTCTATTATTTTGCTTTGGGTTGCACGGAAAACCACCCAGATGGTGTGAGTTCTGTGCACAAGTCTTGTAACTGTCTGTTTTCTTTTTTTGCAACTGTCTCGAGCAACACAAACGAAGGGGTACCTTTCCTAAGGGTCCACTTGTACTCGTCTGTAAATGCTCTCCTTTTTTTTGCAACGGTAGCTTGTTCAAAATTCATCACCACCGTTTCGTTCAGCGTGCTCTCGAAACAACAGCTCCAATTCCGGGTGATTGTGAGTGGAAAAAGCTGGCGTTCAGCTTTTGACATTGACGGTTTGATAAGGGAAATTGGCGTCGAAGAGACCTCGTCTTTAGAAGCAATCTCTTCTATCCCGTGGTTGGAAAAGACGCTTTCAGAAGCGATGCTGCTGTCAAATGATTCACTTACTCCGACTGAGGTTGTGTGTTGTCGAAGCTTGGCGGTGTAAAGTGGGGTCTCTTCCTCGGAGTCAACAACAAAACATGAGACAATTGGCTTCTCTATTTGTGGGATCGTTGAGGGTTCCAAAATGACAGTGGAGATTTGTGGAGCTGTGTTGGGGTCAAGGACACAAGCTTGCTGATCAGAAAATGGTACTTCATCGACCTGGACTACCTCAACAATCTCAACCTGTTCACTGCTATCCGAAAGCTTTCTTGTCGGCTCCGAAGGAGGTTCTTGCACGTCAGTGGGCATCACATTCATCCCATGATTCTCAGCCACGCTCCAAACCAACAAATCCTTCATCTCTCTCAACAACTCATCCGCCTTGTAGATCATCACATCACTCTTTTGTGGCTCGATGTTGACGTCCACCCTGTCGGGAGAGAGTTCCAGCTCAACGACCCATATTTTCGGGACGAGCAAATGGCTCTCAAGATACACCTCGTTCATCAGCTTCAGAATAGATTTACCAAATCCGATTCTAACATCTAAAGGCCTCATGTTCACAGACAAAACTCTCATCGTTTGCTTCGGAAACGTTGCGTCTTGCGCACGCATCTTTGGTAAAACCACACTGATCTGGGCCTTACAATCGTCCCCAAAGCACAATTGGCTATTGAGCTCGAATAGAGCCTCATTGGAGCGGAGTTTGAGCATGGTTGCCAGTAGAGTCTTCGTTGGAAGCTTATTGGCCAACAAAATATCGGTTTTGTCCGCTGAAATCTCACCATTTGCTGATATTCTGACCAACTTGAGATGAAATCGGACATTTCGAAACACAATTGAGTAATCCCTCACTAAGCTAACAATGTCCGCCAAGTTTTTTCTAGCTTGTTTCTTCATCAGCTTCTTTCTGACAGGAAAAGAACCGAAAAGGTCTCTCACCATGACGGCAGTTCCCGCAGAAAGGGCCATTTTCTGGGGAACTCTTGACGGAACCCCGCTCGAATTAACCTCCCAGCGTGCTCCTGTGTCTTCAGCACCGCATTTGGTGCAAATCTCAAGTTTACCAGCCAGCTGGCTAATGAAGAACAAAGCCTCTCCCCTAAATCCGCATGTTGTGATCCCGTTTTGGACGTCGTTCCAGGAATTGATCTTTGAAGTGGCGCAGTTTAAGCACATAAGAGCTCGGTCTGCCTCGGGTACACCACTGCCGTTGTCTTTGATAAGGATGTGCTTCAACCCGGCTGTCTCACTATCAACCTCTAGATAGATCTGCGGAGAATCTGTGATCCTGGTGGCATCCACGGAATTCTCCAGCAGCTCTTTCACCACGCTCACAGGGGAGAAGAGCAAGCTCGATGAAGTAATGGATTGCGCATCCCGGTGCGGTATTCGTCGAATGGACATTGTCGAGAAGAAGAAAAGGGGAGACAAAGGGAAACGTAAAGGGGACTCGCTGCACACTAAAATAAAGAAATATAAAAACATCCTTGCACAAGAAAATGTTTAAACTCATCCCCACAAGCACATCAAAACCAGCTTTACTCGGCTTCATGCCTTGAAAACACCCAAACAAGTCACACCATACATCTTCCAGCATCTACCGGCTCGACAATCACCTACGAACGTTTTTAGATATCTTCATTACATCGCGCAACCGTCACGCAGACTCATATATACAAAAGGCCTCAGCCCAAGCCTCTATCAATGCAAATTACCATTTCCCTCATCACCAAACACATCAAGCATTGGTTTTAGATGTACCTACTGCTTCTTCTTGAACACCAGTCGTCTTCTGCCTCCTTTCGTAGTACGTTTTTGGAACCGGTCAGCGCCCTTCTTGACTCCCGAAGCCGGCTGTGGCACAGCGTCTGTGTCATAATCGCTCTGCACTTCCAGATCCTTGTTGAAACTGTAGTTGGAGTATTCAAATCTGGTGGCGTTGTTGTCCTTCACGAGAACCTTGTCAACAGGTTCGATTGGGTCCGCATAGCCGTCCAAAGGAGCCTCGGCCCCATCATAGAACTCCAAGTAAAAAACTGTAGACGGCTTTTTGGATGGCGGTTTGAGAGGAACTGTGAGCGGCTTATAGCCCTGGAAGAGCGAGTCGAGGAGCACATCTTTGGGTTTGAGGGTCTTGGTGCTGGGCACTTTTTCAAGAGAACTGAATCCCTTTTTTGTTTTCTGCCTGGATCCAAGCTTCTGCTGTTGCACCAAATGACTCTGTTTTTGTTTCGTAGCCGTGGTGCGATCTGCTGACGAGTTGGACGAGCTAGATTGCCATCTTACACAAAATTTGCCTTCCAGCAAAGCCGGGGCGCGCAGTTGTCTGACGCTGCTCAACCCAAGCGCAGTTGTTCTGAGCATCGTGGTTTGTATAGCAACGGAAGATGAACGGGGCAGTTGTTGGGTTTCAATATAAACGACAAAGACGCATGGATACTACTTGCTTTGCGGCCTTGGTGGTTTTTTATTTACTCATAATTTTTTACGAATTCGCGACAGGGTAACCAAGATTGCAAAGTTTGGATGTCATAGTACTTCTATCAACCCTTGTTGATGATCGTTCTCACAGCTGAATGTCCTTCACCGAGTGGTTCTTGAATCTCCTATTCGCACGGTCTGTGCTCTTGATCAGCAGTCTGTTTCCCACCACCTCGAATTCTAAGATCTCCTCCTCTCCCTGCTGGATTTTCACCCGGAATCTCGTATTTTTTTTGCAGATCAACCGTAGACCACCCAGCCGTTCCTTGATCGAGTACGGAGGAGTAATAAGCCCGACGTCACCTTTCCATCCGTCGTCCCGTGGCACAACCATCACAAAATTGTACTGCGACTCCCAGACAACAATCCCGCTCATCCCCACGTTGTCCACACACTCGCTCTCGCTCACCTCCAAGAACGCGCCAATGAACTCGCTCGTAGACAGTTTATTGGTCAGAACATTCACGTTCGCGCTATTGCCCAGAAGATCTCCGATGTACTGGTTCCACAACCGGTTCATCTCGAGGAAATCCTCAAACCGCACAAGATCGCGCGCTACTTTGAGCTCAGCGAGATCCTTTGTGTTCTTAAGTAGCCCTGGATCCTTCTTGGCCATCAGCTTGATCTTTCGCACCAGTCTGTCCTGGTATTTGATACTCCCGGACACAAACTCCTTGAACTCGTTTCTTGTTCTAAGCGGATCAAATTTGTTCTGTTTCGCGTGTGTCGTATTCTGTAGTGTTCCGAGAAGACTCTTTTCCTTCAGGTTTCTCTTGCTTTTCTTGATCTGTGCTCTCGAGACCCCGCCGTCCGTGGCCTTGAGAACGAGAAAGTTCTTCTGGTCTCCGCTGACAGAATATCTGCTCTCGAGCAGTTTCAGAATTTCGCCATCGTTGTGAAACTTGGAGATCCTGGACAGCAGGAGATGTTCGAGGGGCTGCTTTCTGTCCATCGTAGGGTAAATAGCTGGTTGTTGTGCTAGTACAGTGCAGAGATCCATGATTTTTTTTTGTAATATTTTTTTTTTTCAGTCAAATATTTCTTACCCACATTATCTTTTCACATGCTTGAGAGTTGGTGCTACTATACAAGATAGACTGATTCCCCACTTGCATCCGTCCAGACATTTTCTTTCATCATGATCAATCGTTTACTTTTTTGTTGTCGTCGACCGATTTTTATAACCCGCCGATGCGGTTTCTCGACAAGGACGCCGTTCGACGATCATCTCTACGATTCAGACTCTCTCAAACAGACTCTCGAAAATGATCCCAACCTCGAAGGTTTTTTCCATAACAAAGAGCCACAACAACAGAAAATCCCAGAAACGGCCAAGGATGATGATCCTTTCGGCCTGTCGGAGCTCAAATGGTTGGACGACGCCGAAGCGAGCATGATTCAGGCCCAGATCCAGCAGACTACGACGGATCAGGTGTCTGCACCTTCAGAAGGGCCAATAACACTGAACACAGAAGAGTTTATACGAAAGTTCCAGAACAACAGCTCGTTCAACGAGACTATACCACATGAACAAACTTCTAAGGCGGCTCTTCCGGCCTCTTTCAGCCTCACTAGCTTCTCAAACTTCGTCGACTTCCTTCACTCTGGCGACGTTGCTCACTACTCTCCGCCCAAAAACATCAGACTAAACGAGATTGTCTCGACAGAGCTTCCGCTCGTCGTGATCTCCAGATTCCGCGACCCAAAAATCAACCTCAGTATTGAAAAATACATCTACGACAACGTACCAAACCCAAAAGAGATCCTATCGGCCAAGAGACTCACCCTGTACAAAAACTCTCCCTGTGTTGTCATTGGAAAAAATCAGAATCCCTACAAGGAGATAAATTTGCGTCTTGCTGCCATTCTGGGAGTCCCAGTGTTGCGCAGATTCAGCGGAGGCGGGACTGTGGTACACGATCTCGGGAACGTGAACTTCTCGTACATTTCGAGCAAAAACCTGTTTGATCGTGTGGGCTACTCAACGTTGCTGAACCAGAAATTGAATGATCTGGTCGGGGTGTCTTTGGAGGATCTCAAAACGCCCCAGTTTCCGCTCACGACTAACGAAAAGGGAGACATTGTGAGCGCTGACAGCGGAAAAAAGGTGAGTGGATCTGCGTTCCAGATCTCGCGCGGCCGCTCGCTGCACCATGGGACGATGCTGCTAAAGTCGGACTTGAAACAGCTGTCACAGCTGCTGAAAATATCCCCGCACAGAAAGGCCTCCATTACAGATAAAGCCACAGCGTCTATCCCTAGTCCCGTCGAGAACATGGGCGTCGATGAAGACATTTTCACTTACTCTGCCGTGAACTCGTTTGTTAGCGAGCATGGAGCGCTCGCTGATTCTGTGGTCTCCGGGCTCCAAGACAATCTACATGCGTTCGAAAGCAACGACCGCTCATGCTGGGTGGTTAAATTGGATGACATTTCGCAGCTGCCGTCCGAGGTTTTCGAGACCAAGGCACAGTTGGACTCGTGGGATTGGATGTTTGGCAAGACGCCGCGGTTTGAGTTTGCCTTTGAGCATGAAGGACTGCATGTAGCGATGATCGTGGACAAGGGTCGGATCATCGAGCTGGCGACGAGCAGACAGGAGCCTGCTTTAGACATGCTTATTTCTACTGTTGAGGGAAAAAAGGACGGAGTATTGTTCCGTGGTGAAGTCATTGCGCGGTATCTGGAAGGGAACCCGAGCCTGAGAGACGCTTTCGTCTGGAATGTCGACCATGGCATTGATTACAGACAGATTGGAGTTTGCTAGGCACACCCTTGCACCAGGACACTATCTGTGTTTTCTCAGCGCGAATTGGGAAATTTTCAAGATCTTGTTTTTTTTTTCTTGATTACAGCTCTGTCTGATACCGATCGTCAAGATACACTAACGGTATCATCGAGGTTCACACACACGAAACCCACGACGTCACATACAGAAGACAAAAACACATAGACACTGATAAAAAAAGTGAACACAACAAAAAAAAGCGTGATTATCTTTTTTACTGATTTCAGCGCCAAGATATAAGGAGAGATAGGAAGTAAAGTGCATCAAGACAATGAAAAGCAGGCTAGTGACAGCATGCCTGATACTGGCGCTTGGGTGCAGCTCACTGGTGGTGGATCCGAATCCACTCGTGGAGTACTCGCCCAGTTTGACGGCTCATAAGACGAAAAGATCGCACGAGAAGAGAAATTTGGAGGACAAGAGTGATGTTTCCGCCGCATCCCTGTTTGACTACTCGAGCGAAAAGGTGATTGGAGTGAATCTGGGCGGCTGGGCAGTGACTGAGCCGTACATCACTCCGTCTCTGTTTGCGGCGGCTTCGCCAGATGGGTCTGAAGCCAAGACACCCGTTGACGAGTACCATTACTGCCAAATTCTTGGCCGCGAGGAGTGCTTCCGGAGGTTGAAACAGCATTGGGACACGTGGATTGTGGAGGATGACTTTCGCAAGATCAAGTCCTGGGGTTTCAACACGGTGCGGTTTCCTATAGGCTACTGGGCTTTTGCGCACCTCAAGGCGGATCCGTACTGTTTTGGGCAAGAGGAGTACCTGGACAAGGCGATTCAGTGGGCTAGAAAGCACGGACTGCGTGTGTGGATCGATCTTCACGGTTCTCCAGGCTCGCAGAACGGGTTCGACAACTCTGGACTGCGGGACCACGTTGACTGGCAGTCGAATCAGGCTTATATTGACCTGACTTTGGAGGTTCTGCACTACATGATGGCGAAGTACGGTGGTCCTGAGTTCTATGACGTTGTCAGTGCGATTCAGGTACTGAACGAGCCTTTGGGACCTCGGCTGAGCATGAGCAAACTGGAGGAGTTTTACATCAACAGCTACACACAGATGAGATATTTGAACAGTCAGAACTACATTTCGTTCCACGACGCATTCATGGCTCCGGGATACTGGGAGACGAGGATGAATGGACAGGTGAGCCATACCACGAACATAACGATATACCCCGGCACAACAAATTTGACAGAAAATACTAACTCCAGCTACTACCAGGGGACGTTCTACAACATGGTGATTGACCATCACAGATACGAGGTTTTCGATGTTGGGCAGCTCTCGTTGACCATTGACGAGCACATTGCTGCGCTGAAAGGGTTTACGGACGCCATAATGAAAGAGTCCAAGATGAAGGTTGTTGGCGAGTGGGCTGCTGCGATCACCGACTGTGCTCGTTGGCTGAACGGTGTCGGGCGCGGAGCGCGCTACGACGGAACGTTTGTGACGAACAAAAAGCTGGGAAGCTGCGACTACGCCAACGATATTTCCAAGTGGACCCTGCCCGACCGTACTAACGTGAGAAGACTTGTAGAGGCGCAGCTCGACCTGTACAGCCAGACACAAGGATTTATTTTCTGGTGCTTCAAGACGGAGGACGCGATCGAGTGGGATCTGGAGAAACTGATCCGGCATGACCTGTTCCCGCAGCCTTTGGGACACCGCAAATTCAAATCTGTCACGGCCAGCAGCAACTCTGGTTCTGTGAAGAAAGAAGTGAGTTCTACCGTGCGCACACTACTACGGTTGCAATCTCTAGTTGCACTACTAACGCTAGCCGTCCATGGGCTGGAACTAGTTCTCGTATGAAAACTCCACGACGTACTAAGACGAAGAACGAGGACGAGGACGGAGACGCCCAGGAACTGTAATGACTTGCTTGAATGTTACGTTGTTTTTTATAGTTGTACACCTTTCTACTATCAAACTCTAAACTATGGCAAAACGAATTTAGTGTTAGCGAAATAAGGTGCAGGGTTTTTCTAGGCACCACAGAGATGGAGACTCTCCAACTGACCAAAGGTCGGCAGTTTGGTCCGGGAAGAATGATCCAGCAAAACGCAGACCAAGTTCCCTGTGCACAAACTGTCTTCCCCGGTAACGGAACGCCGGATCCACTCGAGTGTCTTGGAAGTAAGTAGAAGAGAGAGGTTTATAGAGAGAGAATATTTTCGAGCGTATTTATACCACGAAAATTTTTTTTCTGTCAGCCAAAACCAATTTTGTCGACGAAGGGGGAGATTTGTCGACGGCACTTGTGTCGACGCGAATCAGGAACATTTTGTACAGAAAAACGTATCTTGTTTGTTTTCCCAATATCCCCTTTCTCCTTCTTGCCATTGCACAACCGACATGACCACGGCGGGAAGTGCTCTTAGCGAGCAGGTTGTGATTGATGTGGATGAGGCGGACTTGTCCATTTTGGAGGAGAATCTCAAGGTCACGGACGAGCTGACGACACGGATCTCGGCGAAGTTGTACGGGATCTCGTCGCAGAACGCCACCGCGATCAAGTCGATCAACCCCCTGATGCTCAAAATCAACAAATTACGTCTCCAGCAAAAGAACTTTCAGTCGACGTTTCGTCTGGTTGAGAATATTAAGGACTATGCACAGGAAATCCGGAATCTGGACAAATCTCTGCACACATATTCGGACCTCAACTCGGAGAGTCAGATTGCGTCGTTCTGCGAGACGGTGAACAAATACCAGGGGATTCAGCGCGAGCTGGAGGCTAATAACTTGAATGGGTTTGAGGGTTTGATGAAAGGTTTGGAGAGTTCCATCAGAGATTCAGAGGTTACTCTCAAATTCGAGTTCATCAACAAGCTCAAAAAGCTCAACAGCAACCTCAAAGAGAACAACAACGTTTACACGAACGTGGAGGACGGAATTGCTAAGCAATTGCGGCTGATTTATGATTTCATGAAAACTCACAGACGTCGCGATCTGACAGACACTCTGGTCCAGGAGAGAGCGTCTTTCAACTTGGGGATGCTCAAAACGACGAACGGAATACTTCCCACGCTCGTGAAGGACCAGAATTACATGTACGACGGCGACAAGGAGTCGAAGTACTTTACGGCGTACTGCAGCAAGTTTGAGACGTTACTGCAGAACGAGCCGCGGCTGCTGTCGAAGCTTTTGGACGATTTCGGCGAGATCAACCGTGTTTTGTACGAGATCATCAAGCCGTCTGTGGACCAGTTTGCAGCCGAACACGCGCGGTTTTCGAGTTTTGTCGAGTCGCACCGGTTTTCGTACGGAACGATGTCTTTTGAGCTGAACCAGGGTACGGTGGCAGTGGTTGCGTCGATCCAGAAACTGAACGTGAGCGTTCCAAAACAGCTGCAAGAGCTTGCGGCAGCGTCACGTGTGCAGGCACAGACGGTGTTCGAAAACTCGTTCAAGTACATTGACAAGGCGTACTCGGAGGTCGTTGTAGGCGAGCACGTGAGCGAGACACTGAACAACACGTTCATGTCGCTCGTGACGCGGACGAACAAACTGACAAACTTCTGTCCGTACCAGCTGGAGCTGATCGCCACGATGGCGAGTGGCAGTTGGCTGCCGGCCGCACCGGCAAGACCGCACGGGTTCCAGGAGGTGAAGTACAGCTCTGGCGACGAGAATTACATGTTGAGCGTGTACTACGGAGACCTGATCGAGTACAATTACTGTCATCTGGAACAAAAGTACAAGCCGCGGATGAACGACGAGGAATTGGGGATTTTTTTGTTGTTCAATCTGGACGGATTGCAGAACCTGCTCGACCACAGTACTAATTTGAAACAGATTTTGGGACAGCCGGGAACGCAAAGGCTTGAGAAGTTGAAGAAGAAGGCGATGGAGAAGGCCACGAGCGAGTGGACGAGAATGACGACGCGGCTGATGCAGGCGTCGACGAAACAGGGTGCTGCGCTGAATATGACGTCCAAGGAGTTAGGCAAGATGATTGACGAGTTCAACAAGACGTTTGACGATAATCTGAAGAAGATGCAGGCGAAGAGGTTGCCTGGATTTTTCAAGAAGCAGTTGTTCCAGGACATCAACAAGATGCTTGTTCCGGCGTACCGGGTGTTTTACACGAGTCTGACGATGGATAGTGGGTCCAAGAGCATTGTCAAGCATTTCAAGTATGATGTGAACGAGCTGCAGAGGAAGATTACCAGCTTGAGCTAGACGAGGACTCGGATTCGCCTTTGGCAGATGGTAAACCATGGTGATGTATTAGTATTAATGAGATGAGTAGAAGGGACTGATTGCCCAGGGTCTATCTGAAGTTGGATGGAATATTTTCTAGCAGGCTGTTCCAGTCCTGCTAATCTTCTAATGCCGTCTCGTTGTCTGCGTTGTGAACACCAAAGTAATCCAGCTTGTTCTCCACAACGTCCGGAGATTGTGCTGACAACAGCGACAACACAGGCTCCACGCCAAAGCTGAGATGTCTCGCTATCGGGCCGGTTCCATGGGCCTCTGCGATGGAATAATCCGTGTTGAGACCCGTGTAGTGTTGCGCGGCCCGCGGGTTGTGTAGACGGTGTCCGGCGGGAGACGCCGATCCCGAGCCGTGTGTCAGGTTGAACGGATGCCAGATATCGGAGGTGCCGGACGGTCCGCTGACGGAGGATCCGAGCATTGCGGTGATATCGACCGAGCCGTGGTCGGGGTTGAGAGAGAGGTCGGTTGTGCTGCGTGCCGAGGAGCCTGGCGCGTGCTCGAAGATGGAGTTGTTGCGGGAATCGTGGGCGAGCAGAGGTTTTCGGAGAGCCGGGTCCATCGAGGAAAGGGAGTCTGCTAGTGATTCTGTGGAGGAGTACGCCGCGGCGCGCTCCAGCGCGGCAGCAGACCCGGTTGCAAGGCCTGAAGCAGGGACTGGAACGGGGGCCACAGGGGCCACAGGGGCCACGGGGGCCACGGCGGGCACTGGAACAAGCTCCGGAGCCGGCTCCGTGGAGGCCTCTTCGCGCTCCTGCTCCATCGCACTGGCCAACGTGGAATCAATCGCGTTCGACGATCCCGACGAATTTGCAAACGAACTTCCCGGCAACATGCTGCTGGCAATGATCCGCGACTTTGAAACGCTCTGTGTGAACAGCGGCGGTGATTTCGACCTCACCTGCCCCCGCGACGCCGACACAGACCGTGACCGTATCGGCGTCACTCTCAGCTTGAAGTTGCCCGCCAGATCATCGCTGTCCATCTCCATGAGCTCACGAGTACGATCAATACGCGACCGTCTTGGTTCTGGGGTTTCTGCTGGCTGCTCCGACTTGACTACTTGCTCATACGGCGGAGGCAGATCCCTCGCCGTCTGGTCAAAGTTCGGCGGCGGCGTGTCGTAGTTGAACGGCGGCGGCTGTGTGTTTCGCAGGTTTGGCAGCCGTAGAATCGACGGACTAGCACGCAGTTCCGGATTGATAGCATTCAGTTCTGGCGACGCGATCGGCGAGAACGGTTTCGCCTGCGGCGACATCAGCTCAATGGGCGTGTTGTTGTCGGGCTTGTACTTGTTGGAGTCGAGATGGATATTCTCCTTCGGCGACATGAGCAGGTCGATCGACTGGTTGCGTTTGGCTGGAGCTTCGGAGACCTGGTCGATGTACGACGGTAGCAGAGTGTTGGCGTGCACACACAGAGGAGAAAGCAGATGGATCGGCGAGTCGATAGACAACTCGAAATGCTTCCGTTTCTTCGGGTCTTCGGGCGTCGGAGCCGATTTCGAGATCCGGATACAGATCTTGATCCAGTGGTGCGACTGAATGTCCTCGAACGAGGTGTCCGGATGCAGTCTGTGGCGCTCGCTGAGCCGTTCAGGAACATACACTTGGAACTCAAACTCGCGAGCAGTGATCTCGTCGCCGTCCAGCGAGAGCAAGTTGTCCTCGGGAGTCGGGGACTTGTGTTCCAGCAGCAGATACTTCTTTGGCGGCTCTGTTCGATGGACTTTCTTGTTCTTGCAGTAGTACTCGAGATGCTCGGTGAAGTAGATGGCCAGTCGGTGGATCTTGATCTTGTTGAGGGGAGTCAGTCTGAATGTGATGGGCAAGTACGAGTTGAGCAGCACCTGTTTGGAGGAAATGACAATCTCGTAGTTGAGCTGGTCCTCCCAATCACGACTGATGACGATGGGCTCGCTCTCCTCGCTCGAATCTTGCGACGGCGACCGCACAACGTTGATCGTCCGCTTCGCAGACAAGCTCGACTTGAACGTGCCGCTGCGCTCGAGATACGCGTCCAAAGTGTAGCTGACGGCGCCGAACGTGACCTGCGTCGTTTCCGGAATCGACGCCGGGATCGGCTGCTCGAACGAGTAGATATAGTCGCCCGGAACAAACAGCTTGTCGTCCTGCTGCGTGTTCGAGCGGATCGAGCTCACGTCCGTGTCCTGGTGCGACATCTGCGCAAACAGACTCGGCCGCGGAGAGGAGTTTTTCTGTTTCTTGAGCACCAATGACAGGGGATTCGGAGATTTCACGGGGTAAAAGTCTGCAATGGTGTCTAAAGCGCTCGTGACCGGAGACAGAGTTCCGTCCAACGAGAACCCCGACAGCTCTGCATCCGGATCGGCCTTTGGAACAAACAAATCCGCGTTGTTCCTCGACGTTTCCGTGCAGTCGTACGAGTTCATGTGGTAGAAGAACGGCCATGTGTGCTGCATCAAAGTGTTTGTTTCGACATGTTCTGTCTTTTTCGGCGGAATTCCCTCCGGCCAATCAGTCCGCGATGTTCCCACGAGTTTCAAGGTGATCGACTTGATCTTGACCGGCTTGAGAATGCGCACGTACAAACACCCTCTCAGAATCGTGGGTGGACGACTCTCGGTCTCTGTTGTCGAAAAACCCTCCACAAACAGGTTCGGCTCCGCAAGAATCATGTACATCTTCACCGACCCGGACTCAGCGCTGGGCTGCTGCGGCAGCTTCACCACTGTGTCGCTCGAGAGAACCTCCAGCGGAAACAGCGGAGATCGCAAAAGGTCGGCCATGTTGTAAATAAGGTCAATTGGCCTGGGTTATCAACGATTTAGAACGTTCTAGATGGAAAGCGTACAAAGTCGGGCCTCTGAGACGCTTTTGCTGGTGTTCTTGTCTCTTGTTGTTTGACTTCTCGTTCAAAGCCCCCTTTGAATAACCCGGGAAACAGCTTCTGCAGATATAGTAAAAGCTCCGGCTGTACACACGAGATGCACCACAAAGTTCGCTGTGTTCTGCAAACGCCCCCGGTGTGTCTGGAGTCAACCGGTATTTCTTCTGTTGATCAGCTGTGTGAAAAAAACAAAGCACATTTTTAGGCCATTCAGATTCTCTTTTGTCAAAATGCCACACTGATAAGAACAGTTTCTGCCATCTCGCGGCGGGCGCGAACCCGATCCGGAAGTTCAATACCGTGCGTCGATCGACGTGCAATCGCACGGGCGCCAAAAAAAAAATTTTAAAAAAAAGCCGTTGCGTCGCGAACTGCTTTGACATGTCTAAGGCGCGTTAACTTCTCTTTGTTTCAGCTAAACCTTCACTTGTTTCTCCTCGTCAGCTGCTATGGTTACAGAATTTGTGCTCGGTAACCTAGGAAACATACTGCTTTGATTACCGTCTTTACAACGGCGGTTGTCAGACGCTAGATACCCAACAGTCACTATAAAAGGGGCTGGCAATCCCCCGTTTTTGATCCCTCTTTTGTCCCACTTGTTTTTGTTATCCATAACAACATTTGTCCCGCTCAGCGCTTTTTGTTCAGCGTCCAGCAACAACCAGCAACAGTACCGAGCTAGCTGATGTCCATCAGCAGCGCGAAGAGCCAAGACCTCAGTTCTGGTAAGTCTGGCCCCCCCCCCCCCCCTTTCCCTTCCCTCCCCCCTCCCCTCCTCCTCCCGCTTCACACTTTCCTTCAACCGACTCTTCTTTTTTCCCTTGTTTCCCTTGGCCATCTTCTGTTTCCCGCACCAAAATGGCCTTTTAAGCTGCCCAAATTACCAAAATT